>CM060478.1:2345226-2537726 GCA_030544235.1 Lepturacanthus savala
GCTGTGGACCCCTGAGGGTCCCTGGACCACACGTTGAGAACCCCCATCATCTCATATTCTGATAAAATATCAACAGTCTTTAATGTCTTACACATGAAGTTTCCCATTATTTAGTATCCAGTCGTATTATTCATGGATTTATTTGATTTATTACGTAGAATAAATTTATATATATTTGATTGTAACGACGTTTTAATTTAACATGTGTTTTGTGTCATTATCTTATTTATGTGACAAATATTTGACCAGTGACTGCAGCTATAAATCAGCTGTTTTAGCTTTTTTTATTCTAAACTCTCCCTTTATAAGAAACTTAATAACGTGATTCCTTTGCTGCCGATTGCTGACGTCGCTTCTTAACTATTTTTCACTGCCGTTTACCATTTAATCGACGTGTTTTAATGTTTCATATGAAGCCTTTTAATTGTCCTGCTGTAATAAAGAGTATGTGTGTAAACCAGCAGCATCTCCGTGTTGTCCTTACTGAGCAGCAGCAGACAGTCGCTCCTGTTGAGCAGCCTCTGGGTGATGTCTCCTCCCGTCAGGACGGGGTAAGGACACGCCAGCTCCGACAGCAGGCCGCTCATCTCCAGCTGGAAGCTCTCCGCCTCGCTGGGACCTGGGCGGGGGTCAGAGGTCACAGGACAGAAAGAGAGTCTGGTGAGATCCTACACACGAGTCCCAGACTCAGTTTAAAAATCTGAAATCTGAAAATTTAACTCTTTAAAAATACAGTTAAAGACATTTGTTTGACAAAAAAAGAAAAAGATAAAAACACATTTTAAGTATTTAATCCACCTAGAATATAAAACTCCTTGTAGCAGGTGATATAATATAATGAAACATGTCTAATAAATATCGTTTCAGCTCCATTCTATTAGAGTTTAACACAGAAATTGGGATTAAAATTAATTGCACAGACGAGAAAAAGGAGAAAACTGCACATTTAAACGCAGTAAAAGACCCAAACTCTATGAATAACACTATTAATTCATCCTTAATTTAGAAAACAATCCATAATCCATAAAACCTAAAAATCATCAGTTTATTATTATAGAAGAATAAAGAAAGCAGGAAATAACCAGAGAAGAGAAACTGGAACCAGAGAATTTGGATGTTTTCTTCTTTAAAATGTCTCTAATTGATTAATTAAACAGTTGGAAACTAGAAACTACATCTAGTTTTTTAAGCAGCAGGTGAACATTTAGCTTTTTTTGTTGAGCAGCTTGAATAAATTCAGATGTTTAGATAAGAATATTTTAGCTTTTAGATATAAATAAAATCAACACCAGCTCTGATCAAAACCATCTGGACTTTTTCACCAAATAAAGATTCAATGATTCATCCATTATGAAGGGAAACAAGATGATTATGGAGCAGGACATGAACCGTGAGTGAAACTAACGTTATATTCAACTATTTTATTATTGTATCGACTGTTTTTCCTGCTAAAATAACAACGAGCAGTGAAACTACTAAATGAGACGAGTCTTACAGTTGGTGGCGTGGACATTCTCCTCCAGTTTACAGTAGAGTCGCAGCTCAGAGACGATCCAGGCACAGAGTTTAGTGAACTCTGGAGACGCTGCCCCTCCATTAACAGCAGAATCCAGAGATCCTTCATCCAGCAGCGGGCCCTGGTACCTGAAAACACACAGGAACACGATAAAACACACAGGAACACGTTAAAACATGGAGAAAACACGATAAAAGACACAGGAACACGTTAAAACATACAGAAAACACGATAAAATACACAGGAACACGTTAAAACACGCAGAAAACACGATAAAATACACAGGAACACGTTAAAACACGCAGAAAACACGATAAAACACACAGGAACACGTTAAAACATACAGAAAACACGATAAAACACACAGGAACACGTTAAAACATACAGAAAACACGATAAAATACACAGGAACACGTTAAAACACGCAGAAAACACGATAAAACACACAGGAACACGTTAAAACATACAGAAAACACGATAAAACACACAGGAACACGTTAAAACATACAGAAAACACGATAAAACACACAGGAACACGTTAAAACATACAGAAAACACGATAAAATACACAGGAACACGTTAAAACACGCAGAAAACACGATAAAACACACAGGAACACGTTAAAACATACAGAAAACACGATAAAACACACAGGAACACGTTAAAACACGCAGAAAACACGATAAAACACACAGGAACACGTTAAAACATACAGAAAACACGATAAAATACACAGGAACACGTTAAAACACGCAGAAAACACGATAAAACACACAGGAACACGTTAAAACACGCAGAAAACACGTTGAAACACAAAGAAAACATGTTAAAACACACAGGAACACGTTAAAACACGCAGAAAACACGTTGAAACACAAAGAAAACATGTTAAAACACACAGGAACACGTTAAAACATGCAGAAAACACGATAAAATACACAGGAACACGTTAAAACATGCAGAAAAACACGATAAAACACACAGGAACACGTTAAAACATGCAGAAAAACACGATAAAACACACAGGAACACGTTAAAACATGCAGAAAAACACGATAAAACACACAGGAACACGTTAAAACATGCAGAAAACACGATAAAACACACAGGAACACGTTAAAACATGCAGAAAACACGTTGAAACACACAGAAAAAACAATAAAACACACAGAGAACAATAAAACACACAGGAACACGTTAAAACACACAGGAACATGTTAAAACACACAGGAACACGTTAAAACACAATGGAACACGTTAAAACACAATGGAACACGTTAAAACACAAAGGAACATGTTAAAACACAAAGGAACATGTTAAAACACACAGGAACGCGTTAAAACACGCAGAAAAGACGTGAAAACACACAGAAAAAAACAATAAAACACACAGAAACACATTAAAACACAAAAAAACAATAAAACACACAGAAAACAAGTTAAAAAACAGAAAAAAAAATAAAACACACAGAAAACAAGTTAAAACACACAGAAAAACAATAAAACACACAGAAAACATGTGTGAAAAACAATAAAACACACAGAAAACATGTTAAAACACACAGAAAAACAATAAAACACACAGAAAACATGTTAAAACACACAGAAAAACAACAATGAAACACAGAAAAACACTAAAACACAGAAAAAACAATAAAACACAGAAAACATTAAAACACACAAAATAAAACAATAAAACATACATTATAACACAGTAAAACACAGAAAACACAGTAAAACACACAGAAAACATTAAAACACACAGGAAAAACAGTAAAATACAGAACAAATAAAATAAAACACATTAAAACACAGTAAAACAGAAATAACAATAAAACACAGGAAAAACAATAAAACAGTGTTGGGCAAGTTTTATCCTCAGATTCCACTGGGATTATTTCATATTCAGGGTGTAATTTTGTTAATTTATGTTACTATTGAAATGTCTTTAAATATCAACTTTAACAGTGAAACATGTCTCCAAACTAAAGGAGCAGGATATAAAATGTTGATTAATTACTTTTTAACAGCAGGTCAAACAGTGTTTTTATATTTTGTACAGCCTTAGAATATTATATTTAGTATATTTATGCAGTAAATAACATCGTCCTGTTGCTGTTTGATCTGTGTTGGTGCAAAATACAGACATTTAATTAAAGATAAACAGTTTTTATGTCTTTATTTCCATTTTGTCTTTGCTGTGGTTTCAAAACTCTACATTATACCACTTTACAACAAATATCTATGTTGTTTAAAGCTGCAAAAAAGAGATTTTGTTGTATATTTTTATCTATTTTCATAATGCAAATGCATATATATACATATATATAGCAACTTAACGTGCAGGATTTGATATCTACGTGGCAACACAACTAATTTCTTTAACTCATGCTGAATAAATGCATTATGCAACTAAAAAATAAATAATATAATCATGTTTTTTTGCATAATGGAGCAGCAACTACTGGCATTTAGTGTTTATTTTCCGCCTGAAACAGAAATGACGCCACTGGCCTTATCATTGCAGCATGGCAGCGATGATAAACCAAACCAAACAGGTTTAATAGGCTGAGCCAAGACAAATAGCTCCAGCATTCACTGATAAAGCCATAAAACTGGTTTTAAATTATCTGGTTATTGGAAAAATATCTAAATTATCGCCGTTTATGAGCCGGTTTTGCTCGAAGCTGCAGGATGTTTTAGCTTATTAACAACTTAAATAAGGGGTTATTTTTAGAAAGCGGGTCCGTGAAGAGGTTAACAGACAGGAATGTGCTGCAGCTTCTGCTGACTCAGCTTTATATAAATCCCGTTGCCTCGGATGGGGATGATAATGTCGGTTGTGATGTCACAAATACATTTAGTTAGCCTCTGAAGCTAAATCACGCAGCCGTTACATTGCGCCGGGGGAAATAACTGTTAAAAAAAAAAAAACGCGAGAATTGCGCGTTGTCTTCACCCGGAGGTTTAATTCTCATGTTGTGTTACTCACCCTAAATCTTCCAGAGAGACGAGGATGTCATTCTCCATCCCAGAAATGTGTGTTTTCTGTTGTAAAATACCGTAATGTCAGACAGGGTTATCACAGCAGCCAGCTCAGCTGATACACGTTTTACTTCTTCTTCTTCTTCTTCGTCGTCTTTTTTTTAGATCAATGGGTCGTTGGTGAACGGCAACACCGCCATCTGGCGGACAGTGGTGGAACTACAGCTCGTTTTACTGAGCCGGATCATTAATTAAAAGACTAAAACCTCGAATTCCAAATTAAAATAAAAACACTCAAACCCCACCGATTTAAAATTCAAATACAAATTAATTTATTAAAATTCTTATTCAATTTTAAATTCTATCTGTTTCAAAAATAATATCAAATCACTAAAACCACTGAGAAAAAATTAAATAAAATTATTTAAATAAAACACTAATACCACTGATTTAAAATAAATTAGAAATTAAAAGAATAAAACCACTGATTTAAAATAAAAATTAAAACACTAAAACCACTGATTTAAAATTAAATTAAAAATTAAAACACTAAAACCACAAATTAATTAATGAATTAATTAAAATAAAAACACTATCTGATTTAAAATTAAATAAAAAATTAAAACACAAAAACCACTGATTTAAAATTAAATAAAAAATTAAAACACTAAAATCACTGATTTAAGATTAAATTAAAAATTAAAACACTAAAACCACAAATTAATGAATGAATTAATTATAATAAAAACACTATCTGGTTTAAAATTAAAATAATATCAAATCATTAAAACCACTGATGAAAAAAAATTAAATAAAATTAAAAGACTAATGCCACTGATTTAAAATAAATTAGAAATTAAAAAATAAAACCACTGACTTAAAATTAAAATAAAAATTAAAACCACTGATTTAAAATTAAATAAAAAATTAAAAATTAAAAATTAAAAATTAAAAATTAAAAATTAAAAATTAAAAATTAAAAATTAAAATTAAATTAAAATTTAATTGAAAATAAAACACATCAACAATAATTAAAATTTATATTGATTCAGTTTATTTTGTATTTAATTGTTTTCATATTTTCAGTAGTGGCCCAGATGCAGCTACACCTCTAATACATTTGCTATGACTCTGTCTTCATTGGATAAAGTTTATCTTGGTATTTATTCAGTTGCATATCACAATGCATTACGACACTGTAATTGGTATAAAGGAAATATCCCATTGACTCCATAATATGTTTACATCTTTTTCTTATATTTCTTAAAATACCATGGATTTTGAATATTATGCTTGAAACATCATATTTTTCAGATAAAATGTGTGGAAACCCTGTACATTAATTAATTAGTCTGCTGATCATTGGCTCTGATTCATCAGTCCGACACATTCCTTCTTATTATCCTCTATGGTGCCACCTATTGGTGAATGTGGTTGTGGGGAGCGCTGAACTTTCACTTTCAACACATCCCATTTTTCAGGAAGCAGACCTTTGTTGAAGAGCCAAGAAGACAGGTAAGAGAAGAACAGGATGGCTATGAAGGCAGACAGCATGGAGATGGTCTTAGTCATAGAGTACTGGACGTAAACGCCGTCCTCCAGAGTGCATCCTGGGAAATGGAGGACTACTGGTAGCCCTAGTGTTGGCGCTCCACTCAGCAGTCTTATTACCAACCCGACCAGACAGCCCGTAATAGCCCCGTAACCGTTGGAGACGTTGAAGAAGAGGACGCAGACGAGCTGAGGAAAGATGATGATGTACGCCACTTCGGCGGAAACAAACCAGAAAAAAAACAGACTGTTATTCAACCTGGTGAGTGAGGTACCAGTCACGCCTGCTACGATCACGGCAGCACGGATCACCCACTGGATCTCTCGGTCTGATGCCTTAAGGAGAAAACAAGAGGAAGAAGAACAAGTGACCGAGAATGTCCTGCTTTTTTCTCAAAAACAAAAGAACAAGCATATTGTTTCACCTGAGGTCTCAGTATTTTCTTGTATATGTTAGACGAGAATAAAGAAGCTCCAGACAACAAAGCAGAGTCGGCCGATGACATGGAGGCAGCGGCCACACATCCAATACCAATAACGGAGATGAAGGATGGAGTGAGGTGTTGCAGGGCAATGGGCAGCACTTGAGCTGCTTCTCCACGCTCATATGGAGGCGGAAACCCATAGGAGGTCAGGTTCCAGTCTGAGGCAGGGATACAAAAGAGGGAAGGCTTAAAGATGGTCACATTATGTGTTTAAGTGATCAGAACAAACCCCTTCAACCCCTCCTTAGCACAAAGAATGTACCCCAAGTCTCAATCCCCGGCCTCACATTGTTTTCAGTTTTTATATCAATGACATTTATTTTATCTAGTGAGAACTTATCGTTTCACCTCTATGCTGATGACACAGGGCTTTATACTGTTGATCCTTCCCTCAGAATAGCTTCTTTAGGGTCCAACAAGTCTTGTACATCGTAATCTTCCTGCTAAAAGCTACTAGGACTAAAGTCATGTGGTTTGGTTGTTTCTGCTGTTTACCTTACCTCACCTGATTTCATTACCTGTGGATGAAGCAGCAGCCCCAATCAGTACAGGAGGTATTCCAAATATGAGTAACATGAAGGCGGCAACGAAGCTTGAAACTTTGGCTGTGGTCAAGGAAGAAGCTGACAAGGTTCTCTGGTGAAGGCACTGATATCCCAGACTCCCCAGTGCCTTGAAATTATAACAATAGTTAATTAAATCACGACTGTGTCTTTCCCTTGCTGTAAAGATTGTATTTGTAGTTATTTGCACACATAAGAACATTTATCAAGGCCAGAGTTCAATGTATTTTCTGTAGGCCTTAGAGTTGCTTCACCTTACCAGAAATAAGAAATCATCAACAACTGTCCAGGCCTTTTTCAGCTGCGGTGTGCCAATCCAGGGAGCATGTAAATTGTTGTTAATCAGTGTCTGGCGAATGTCCAATATGTGAGGATTCATCAGGACAAAATAAACACAGACCCACTGTAGAAACAAATAAAATATGCATGAGCGGTATCTAAAACAGTGGTAAGAACAATGGTAAAAGATATTTGGCTTTGGATTGCATGGTTTACATCAAACCTTTTTGACACCTAACTCACCCCACGCTTTGAGAAGATGCAACATAATAATTTGTCGTGACATAATTCACAAAAAACTGCACAAGATTTCTCATATTTTTCTCTTAATTTTCTCTTTCCAATCTCCTCTCTGCTACAATTTACAACACAACACACCATTTTTCCAACTTTGTAGAGAAACTTGTTCTGATTCTGTTCATAATATCTGAGAGATTTACTGAATTTAAATGGGCAGCTTCTAAGTCCGCCTATGGTCCTCATTGACACCAATACAAAGATTTTCAGAAAGAAGTGGAAGAGACCTCTGTTTTACACTTGCCAGGGGTCCAAAATATTTACTGTACAAACCAAATCACACCAAAACTTGATGATTATTCTCTAATAGGAGCTACCGTTTTGTCAGTCAAAGCTCAAATGGGAGACCAGCGCAGAGGGAAAAAAATGCTTTTTTTTCTCCACATTTCCGTCTTCCTCTACCTGCAGTGCAGCTGTGTCACTGGCAAACAAACTTACCAAGCTGATGAATATGAGGACAAGCTGTATAACATCAGTGTAAGCCACTGAGTAGAGACCTCCCAGCAGAGTGTAGACAATGACGACAGCAGCAGAGATCGTGATGCACAGAGCGATGGGCAAATCCAGGATCACACTTGTGGTTGCACCTGTCACACACACTGTATCTGTGAGATGTAATGGAGCTAATGTTTGTGTAAAATATGCTAGTGCAGTTCTAATGTGTCTGCTGTACCTAAGGCAGTTAATATCAATGGTATCCAGAGCATATCCGCAATAATAGCAAAAAGGCACAGTCCGGCTGCTACTACTTTTCCATACTTCATATGGATAGGATCCAAAATTGTCACACAGTTCTGTTCTCTCAGCGGCTTGGCAAACACAAAGCCGGCTAGAAAACAAACAAGAACGGTTTTTGTGAGTAGCAAAAACGAGACAATATCACAACATCACTAACAACATCATAGATACTATTATTACTACTTCTACTAGCCAAGATGAAATTTAAAACTCTTACCAAGGATAAAAGATGAGGAGTATGACAGTAGTACCAGTAGTGCCCAGATAAGTCCCATAGAGGGTGTGTACGTCATCTCAGTGATTCCGACAATGAAGCCTCCTCCGACCCATGTAGCTACAGGATGGTCAAACACACAAAGTTATTATACAAGATCAAAGATTAGGAATGTTAGTGCCGGCCTCTCCAGGCTGGATTAACCATTCAGGGAATAGGACACCAATGCCAAGCAAGAAAAAAAGTGTTTTCTTTAAAGGCATGGTGACCTTGGTGTCTTCCACCATTGAAAATTTGCCTGGTGCGCCTCAAATTATTTAGTATATGTGGGACAACATTTCTAAAGAAGGATTCAAAACAAAAAGCAGGAAAACCCTCACACATTGTATCCCTGTTGTACCGCCAATAACCATTAAATATTATTTTGTAGTCTTTAATATTTAATATTGATTGTTTTGTTCCCTTAATAGTCACAACATTGTCATTAATAGTCCAACAGTGCTTCTCACCTGTCATCGTGAAGATCCCCACAACACAGCCGATTTGCCGGTTTCCCAGCAGGGTCATCTCCATTTCAGTGGCAGCACTTTTCTTCTGTTGCCGTTTGGACTTGAAAGAAGCCCAGATGCCAGTTCCAAGAACCAGCAGGTAAAACACCACCATCACTATCACTCCTGTGATATTGACAGCCATTGTGGACAGCTGGTTCTGGCTTCCCACCGAGCTGATACCCAACTGACCAAATGCCTGGACGGTTGTCAAGGAGTTTAAAAAGTAAGCAACTGGACTTTTTCTTTGAGCTTGAAGACGTTTCACCTTTCATCCGAAAGGCTTCTTCAGTTCTAGCCTGATGATGAAAACCTGGAGCTATATCTCTGGATCACAGAGGGTGGAGCTATAGACCACACCCCTCATCCCATCACAAAGGGTCACATAGGTCACCCTTCATGGTGGGATTTGGGATGAGAGTCGTTAGACACTTTGCTACGCCTCTGCTCAGGCAGGTTTTGCGTCTTTGTAAAGAACTTTTTCAAAGCCTTATTATATTTAGTCAATATTATTTATGCACTAAATAACATCTTCCTGTTGCTGTTTGGTTTGATCTGTGTTGGTGCAAAATACAGAAATTTAATTAAAGAAAAACAGTTTTTATGTCTTTATATCCATTTTGTCTTTGCTGTGGTTTCACCACTGATGAAACTCTACATTATACCACTTTGCAACAAATACCCATGTTGTTTCAAGCTGCAAAAAAGACACAGATAAATGACATTTTTACGTTTTTGTCTATTTTTCACAATGTAAAAATGTCATGTTGAGTTAGAAATAGTATTCAGCTTTAACTACATCAAACATTAACACAGCAGAAGCATATAGACGTAAGTTTCTTTTAGAAGCATTAGTTGGACAAATTTCATTGCATTTGCCATTAATTTGATTAATACTGAAAACTCTACATTATATATGCAAGATTCTATATCTACATGGCAACACAACAAATTTGTCATTCATGCTGAATAAATGCATTATGCAACAAAAAAATACATAATATAATAATGTTTTTTTTGCATAATGGAGCAGCAACTACTGTCATTTTGTGTGTTTTTTCCGCCTGAAACAGAAATGACGCCACTGGCCTTATCATTGCAGCATGACAGCGATGATAAACCAAACCAAACAGGTTTAATAGGCTGAGCCAAGACAAATAGCTCCAGCATTCACTGATAAAGCCATAAAACTGGTTTTAAATTATCTGGTTATTGGAAAAATATCTAAATTATCGCTGGTTATGAGCCAGTTTTGCTCGAAGCTGCTGGATGCTGTTGCTTTTCGCTGGGGGAAATAACTGTAAAAAAAAAAAAAAAAAAAGCGAGAATTGTGCGTTGTCTTCACCCGGAGGTGCCGGATCATTTGGCTCAGCTTTTCCAAAAAGAGACGATTCTTTGGGCTCCCAAACAGCTCTCCATTTTACCACTTATATATTTTGTAATTCAGACAAGTTTAGAGCTTGTTTGCCAGAGGATTTACTGGATAAAACCAGAGGATTTACTGTATTAAAGCAGTAAATCCTCTGGTTAAAAATTAAAATAAAATTAAAACAACAAAACCATTGATTCTAAATAAAAAAAAAAACACTAAAACATCTGATTTAACATGAAAATAAAAATTAAAACACTAAAACCACTGATTCCAAATTAAAATAAAAACACATAAGTCATTCTAAAGAAGAAAATGTTCAAATTCTCTGGTTCCAGCTTCTCTTCTCTGATTATTTCCTGGTTTCTTTAGTCTCTATAATAATAAACTGATGATCTACTTTATTTCACCATTGCAGCTGACATGTGACTTCTACAAATCATTTCATGGTTCCGTCAAAAACAAAAC
Source organism: Lepturacanthus savala (assembly GCA_030544235.1). NCBI lineage: Eukaryota > Metazoa > Chordata > Actinopteri > Scombriformes > Trichiuridae > Lepturacanthus > Lepturacanthus savala. The sequence goes on from CM060478.1 coordinate 2,356,240, forward strand.
ACAAACACATCAACAATAATTACAATTTATATTGATTCAGTTTATTTTGTATTTAATTGTTTTCATATTTTCAGTAGTGGCCCAGATGCAGCTACACCTCTAATACATTTGCTATGACTCTGTCTTCATTGGATAAAGTTTATCTTGGTATTTATTCAGTTGCATATCACAATGCATTACGACACTGTAATTGGTATAAAGGAAATATCCCATTGACTCCATAATATGTTTACATCTTTTTCTTATATTTCTTAAAATACCATGGATTTTGAATATTATGCTTGAAACATCATATTTTTCAGATAAAATGTGTGGAAACCCTGTACATTAATTAATTAGTCTGCTGATCATTGGCTCTGATTCATCAGTCCGACACATTCCTTCTTATTATCCTCTATGGTGCCACCTATTGGTGAATGTGGTTGTGGGGAGCGCTGAACTTTCACTTTCAACACATCCCATTTTTCAGGAAGCAGACCTTTGTTGAAGAGCCAAGAAGACAGGTAAGAGAAGAACAGGATGGCTATGAAGGCAGACAGCATGGAGATGGTCTTAGTCATAGAGTACTGGACGTAAACGCCGTCCTCCAGAGTGCATCCTGGGAAATGGAGGACTACTGGTAGCCCTAGTGTTGGCGCTCCACTCAGCAGTCTTATTACCAACCCGACCAGACAGCCCGTAATAGCCCCGTAACCGTTGGAGACGTTGAAGAAGAGGACGCAGACGAGCTGAGGAAAGATGATGATGTACGCCACTTCGGCGGAAACAAACCAGAAAAAAAACAGACTGTTATTCAACCTGGTGAGTGAGGTACCAGTCACGCCTGCTACGATCACGGCAGCACGGATCACCCACTGGATCTCTCGGTCTGATGCCTTAAGGAGAAAACAAGAGGAAGAAGAACAAGTGACCGAGAATGTCCTGCTTTTTTCTCAAAAACAAAAGAACAAGCATATTGTTTCACCTGAGGTCTCAGTATTTTCTTGTATATGTTAGACGAGAATAAAGAAGCTCCAGACAACAAAGCAGAGTCGGCCGATGACATGGAGGCAGCGGCCACACATCCAATACCAATAACGGAGATGAAGGATGGAGTGAGGTGTTGCAGGGCAATGGGCAGCACTTGAGCTGCTTCTCCACGCTCATATGGAGGCGGAAACCCATAGGAGGTCAGGTTCCAGTCTGAGGCAGGGATACAAAAGAGGGAAGGCTTAAAGATGGTCACATTATGTGTTTAAGTGATCAGAACAAACCCCTTCAACCCCTCCTTAGCACAAAGAATGTACCCCAAGTCTCAATCCCCGGCCTCACATTGTTTTCAGTTTTTATATCAATGACATTTATTTTTCTAGTGAGAACTTATCGTTTCACCTCTATGCTGATGACACAGGCCTTTATACTGTTGATCCTTCCCTCAGAATAGCTTCTTTAGGGTCCAACAAGTCTTGTACATCGTAATCTTCTTGCTAAAAGCTACTAGGACTAAAGTCATGTGGTTTGGTAGGAAGGGTTCTGTGCCCCTCCGAGGAACTCTCTCCATGGGGGCTATTCTGGAGCTGGTCACTGAATACGAATATTTAGCGATCTGGCTAGACAGCATTCCAACCCTTTCAAGTTCAAACGGTACTCTGAGGCCCAAATGAACATTGAATATTTTTTCCTTGCCAAAATTGTTTCTGCTGTTTACCTTACCTCACCTGATTTCATTACCTGTGGATGAAGCAGCAGCCCCAATCAGTACAGGAGGTATTCCCAATATGAGTAACATGAAGGCGGCAACAAAGCTTGAAACTTTGGCTGTGGTCAAGGAAGAAGCTGACAAGGTTCTCTGGTGAAGGCACTGATATCCCAGATTCCCCAGTGCCTTGAAATTATAACAATAGTTAATTAAATCACGACTGTGTCTTTCCCTTGCTGTAAAGATTGTATTTGTAGTTATTTGCACACACATAAGACTCCATAAAATCCAATTAATAAAAATGAATGATGTGACTGAAGAGGTCAGGCTTCATAGTGTTTCAGATAAAAGCCTCTGACTTTAATTCTCTTAATTCTGAGAACACTTATCAAGGAGTTCAATGTATTTTCTGTAGGCCTTAAGGGGTGTTCACACCGGACTCAATTAACGCGATTTTATCGCGCGACAAATTAAAATTTGTTACGCTGTTTTGTGAAAATTCGCCAGATTGCGTCATCGCGTCCCCGTCTGTTTTGTTTTCTCTGATTATCCATGTGTGTCATCACCACTGTCACTGCATTGTAGAGCTCTGAAAGTCCGAAGCTCCGCCATCATTTCTGGGTACATGATCCCCTCTGGAGGTGCACAGGGCTCGGCTGGTTTCTACCGGGGCTCCGCTTGGACGACGCAGCTCCGTTGTCTGTTGAAGTCCGTTAAAAAGTAAAAGACTGGCGATAAGTGAATTTCTCATTGTCATGGAGTCGTGTAGCGAATTGTCGCGCTACGTCATCCTGCGAATTCGCCTGAAAAGTTCAATATTTTCAACTTGACGCGACAGGCGAATTTCGCGTCGCAAAGCGCGATTTTTCACCACTTCGCGTCCATCGTGTCGCGAAAAATCGCATCTTCCCATTGACTCAACATGTAATCGCATCACGCTGTCGTGCAAATTTTTGCCCGGTGTGAACACCCCTTTAGAGTTGCTTCACCTTACCAGGAATAAGAATTCATCAACAACTGTCCAGGCCTTTTTCAGCTGCGGTGTGCCAATCCAGGGAGCATGTAAATTGTTGTTAATCAGTGTCTGGCGAATGTCCAATATGTGAGGATTCATCAGGACAAAATAAACACAGACCCACTGTAGAAACAAATAAAATATGCATGAGCAGTATCTAAAACAGTGGTAAGAACAATGGTAAAAGATATTTGGCTTTGCATTGCATGGTTTACATCAAACCTTTTTGACACCTAACTCACCCCACGCTTTGAGAAGATGCAACATAATAATTTGTCGTGACATAATTCACAAAAAACTGCACAAGATTTCTCATATTTTTCTCTTAATTTTCTCTTTCCAATCTCCTCTCTGCTACAATTTACAACACAACACACCATTTTTCCAACTTTGTAGAGAAACTTGTTCTGATTCTGTTCATAATATCTGAGAGATTTACTGAATTTAAATGGGCAGCTTCTAAGTCCGCCTATGGTCCTCATTGACACCAATACAAAGATTTTCAGAAAGAAGTGGAAGAGACCTCTGTTTTACACTTGCCAGGGGTCCAAAATATTTACTGTACAAACCAAATCACACCAAAACTTTGTGAAATGTGATGATGCTATTCTCTAATAGGAGCTACCAGGGAGACCAGCGCAGAGGGAAAAAAATGCTTTTTTTTCTCCACATTTCCGTCTTCCTCTACCTGCAGTGCAGCTGTGTCACTGGCAAACAAACTTACCAAGCTGATGAATATGAGGACAAGCTGTATAACATCAGTGTAAGCCACTGAGTAGAGACCTCCCAGCAGAGTGTAGACAATGACGACAGCAGCAGAGATCGTGATGCACAGAGCGATGGGCAAATCCAGGATCACACTTGTGGTTGCACCTGTCACACACACTGTATCTGTGAGATGTAATGGAGCTAATGTTTGTGTAAAATATGCTAGTGCAGTTCTAATGTGTCTGCTGTACCTAAGGCAATTAGTATCGTTGGTATCCAGAGCATATCCGCAATAATAGAAAAAAGGCACAATCCGGCTGCTGCTACTTTTCCATACTTCATATGGATAGGATCCAAAATTGTCACACAGTTTCTTTGTCTTAGCGGCTTGGCAAACACAAAGCCGGCTAGAAAACAAACAAGAACTGTTTTTGTGAGTAGCAAAAACAAAACTACATCATGATTCATAGATATTATACAGAACAGATGAAATTTAAAACCCTTACCAAGGATAAAAGATGAGGAGTATGACAGTAGTACCAGTAGTGCCCAGATAAGTCCCATAGAGGGTGTGTACGTCATCTCACTGATTCCGACAATGAAGCCTCCTCCGACCCATGTAGCTACAGGATGGTCAAACACACAAAGTTACTATATTTTGTCACAAGATTACATAGAATATTGCATTGTGAGGCAGAGATCTCTGTTTTAAAGTAGGTGACCACACAACCTCATGAAATGGTGTTTTATTTAGCATTTATTCAGCAACCACACCATTCAAAACATGAACACAATAACAGTAAAGCAATGATTCAAAATTACACGTGAACAAAGATTAGGAATGTTAGTGCCGGCCTCTCCAGGCTGGATTAACCATTCAGGGAATAGGACACCAATGCCAAGCAAGAAAAAAAGTGTTTTCTTTAAAGGCATGGTGACCTTGGTGTCCTCCACCATTGAAAATTTGCCTGGTGCGCCTCAAATTATTTAGTATATGTGGGACAACATTTCTAAAGAAGGATTCAAAACAAAAAGCAGGAAAACCCTCACACATTGTATCCCTGTTGTACCGCCAATAACCATTAAATATTATTTTGTAGTCTTTAATATTTAATATTGATTGTTTTGTTCCCTTAATAGTCACAACATTGTCATTAATAGTCCAACAGTGCTTCTCACCTGTCATCGTGAAGATCCCCACAACACAGCCGATTTGCCGGTTTCCCAGCAGGGTCATCTCCATTTCAGTGGCAGCACTTTTCTTCTGTTGCCGTTTGGACTTGAAAGAAGCCCAGATGCCAGTTCCAAGAACCAGCAGGTAAAACACCACCATCACTATCACTCCTGTGATATTGACAGCCATTGTGGACAGCTGGTTCTGGCTTCCCACCGAGCTGATACCCAACTGACCAAATGCCTGGACGGTTGCTTAACAAGACTGATTACAATATCAGTCACGCGGTTAATTTTTGACATTTAGGTGTTCATAGGTTATATTTTGTATTTTGGCTAACTCAGGCTGCACTGTAAGTGCAATAAAACAAACATTAAACATGTAGAAAAGTGATAATTTAATCTTCTGTTGTTTCTCATCCACTACTGCTGTTCCACGAAAGCTAAAATAGAATATATCAGCATGTAGCCTGTTTGTACACTGGAACTTCTCATATTTGGAGTAAGAGTGTACATTTGGATTGAATAAGTAGCCTCTAACAATGGTAGTGTAGTGTATTGTTCATTTCCTGTCCTGTAAAATGAGATCCCATATGGGATGTAAACTGACCAGCAGGACACAGGGTCTCGTGGTCGGTACAGGTCTCATATTGGCACAAAGGCTCTCCAAGATTCTGCATTTGTCTTCACTCAGTATTTTGTTGTTAAGAACATTATTTGTTAGATTAGCTTCCAGTCATATATAAATTAATACACTTTGAGAGGACAGACTTCTGCCATGCATCACCACCAGGTGGCTTCAAACGATGGCACCTGTTTGAAGGTCCATTTACTGAAATACAAACAGAAACTTTAAAGTGATCCAGAAACCAGGATTTCTGGCAGATCATTACCAAAATGTAATCATCTGTTCACTTTACCATTCCCAACAAGTTAAGTTTTCTTGCTAACAAACAGACAAACACCAGCGAAAACATAACCTCCGCTGCAGAGGTAATAACTATATTCCAGTCCTGTTTTAGATGTATTCTGTATTTAGGTAATATATTTTTAATATGATAAAATTATTGATAAAGAACCAAACCTATAAGAAGCATCAGTAGGAATAGTATCGATAAAATCCCAATGATATCCATCCCAAGCATTGTTCAGTACTTTTTTGTGTCAACAGCTTTCCTATGAGATATAGTTCTCTTCTTCAATCCATCTCTTTTGCTCTGTATATACAATAGTAGAAGAAGAATAGGACTGGTATATAGAATAGAACAAGATTAGAGACTACAGTATATCTATGATTAAATAAAGTCACATGTCACATGTCTCTACATCTCTATGGCTGTGAGACAAGAATATTAATCAATTAATGAAACGATAAATATATCAGTGCAGCAGGTTACGTCACAGAAAACAGCTGTGTGTGTGTTAGTGTGTTTTAGTTTGTGTCAGTGTGTGTATCTGCTGTCTCCAGTGTGTGGTCCAGCTCTGTAGGTCTCTCAGTAGTCTTAGTTTGTCGGAGTCCGAACGTGCCAACTCCAACATGAACGACTGCTCGAACCTCTGACAAATACACGCGCACACACACACACACACACACACACACACACACACACACACACACACACACACACGCACACACACACACACCATACCAATTTTATTTGTATCGTCCAAAATCACAAGATCACAGATTCACCTCAGGGGATTTACAGTCTATACAGTATACAACATCCCTTGAATCAAAGAAGGAAAAACTCCCTGTGTGTGTGTGTGTGTGTGTGTGTGTGTACCTTCACAGCAGCATCTCTCTGCTCTATAACAGCCAAGTGTCCCAGGGTGCATCTGGTAGTGGTGATGGATGCTGTGGTTGCCACAGTAACAGATGCTGGTGATTGAGTGGTGCTGTTGTCAGGGGGCGACAGGTGTGGAATGCCAGACCAGATCCTGGCACACACACACACACACACACACACACACACACACACACACACACACACACACACACACACACACACACACACACACACTTTTTATTGTAAAGCAGCTGAAGTTATTTAAAAATTCACAGTAGGTCTGAGGTCAGGTGTTACCTGTGTACCGTCTCCAAGGTAACACCACTGTTTTCAGAGTGCTGGTGTGATGATCCCTCCATTTCTATGGAAATAACCAGAAGAATAATTGAGTGACCAATGAGCTGGATGCTTTTGTCATTGTAACCTTTATGAACAACAGTCTGGACATGATGCTTTTCTGTGTCCACCTCTGTCCATTCTTTTTTACCTTCTGCAAAAGCTTCACTTTCCCTCACACCATGGAGGTGAAAAACAGGAGAACCTAGTGTTGGAGTCAGGTGGAACCTCAGTAAAGAGGACTAATATACCACCATTGACTTCTCTTGGTCTGAGTCCACTTCAGTAAAGAAGTGCGGAATAAGTCACCTGGTGTTTTCTGTTACACTGCATAATGGTGACGGATTGTGGTGTGAAAGCTTACCTCCAGATGTGATCAGCTGGTCCATCTGATGGAGCAGGTTCTCTGTGAGAGTAGCCAGTGATATCACAAACTCCTCCCCCCGGACTCGCACACACTCCTGAACAGAAACACCCATTTAGACGGATGGTGGGTGAGAGGCGCCAGGTATAATAGATGTTACGCTTGGAGTAAATGTCCTCCTACCTGCAGGTCCAGGTGTGAGCAGCAGACGGCATCGTGCAGCTGCTGCTGTCTGAGCTCCTCTCTGCTGACCAGAGAGTGAAGCTCGTCTTCACTGAGAGACGCTCGCAGTTGACGGACATTCCGCATCTGAGAAGACACGAGAGTCGGTTAAACTGGAGTTTTCTACACCTCTAAACAGACCTATCCCCAGGTACCTTCTCCTGCTCGCTGGCTGCCATCATCTTCTTCAGCTTCTCTCTAGTTCCATCCACCTCCTCTCTTAGCCCCGCCTCCTGTTGTTGCTCATAGTTACAGATCAAAATGGAAGGCAGTGAAAGCAGCATCTTTTCCAACACACTCAGCTGGTGCACTAACTCTGAGAGACAGAGAGACAAACAGGTATTTTAGCCGCGTTGTTTAGTGTAACAGTTCTGGAAAGTGAAGACTTCTTTGGATCTGTGTTCAGGGTCCTCACAATTCTTTGTATGTTGGTTGTTTGTGTATATACCCTCTCTACTCTTGCTAAGGAACCTCTGGGCCTGTTCCTGGTATCCCAGCAGCCTCTGCTGCATGCTTTCAGCCCATTGGTCCAGACTGTCAGGAACCAGGCGTAACTTGTGGAGAACACAGCGCTCTCTTTGGTAGAACTCCTGAGACACAGTGGAGAGAACATGCTGACGACACGTTAACATGCTCATAACATGTTCACCACATGAGTATTACAACAACTGCCTTACAACAACAACCTTCAACAGTATGTCTCTGTTACCTCTGCAACCAACAGGAGGACATTATTGGCCTTCCAGAGCAATGAGTTGATGATGGAGCTGAAGGAGCTGAAACACAGAGTGAACATTCCACTAACTGCTGTATGTGGTCAACTCTGGAGTGATCAATAACACACATTGTCAAGTCATTGATCCTACTGACAGCCAACTGATCACATGCAACGACAGCCAATAAGAGAGATGGAATGACCCAAAGAACTCCTGACAATTTATTCATCAATCTTTCATGTACCCAGCAGCAAACACACCTGTGAAATTAAAGGGGCCATATTTTGCTATTTTACCAGTTTTATATTTCTCTGTTTCATCTGTTTCATATTAGAGAAATAATCACAGAATATAAGCTTTATTCTTCTGTTATTGATGATGCTGCTTCAGCTGTTTGTGATTCAAATAAGAATGTTTTATGAAGTTGAAACTTTGTCTTTTATCACTTAACAGACTTACTCTAGCGTCTTGTCAGAGCCTTCTGGTTTGGTTCCGAATATCTGGAACTTTTTCTCCATCCTGATGGACCTGCTGATACACCTTTATTTATTACCTGCAGACAGGCAGTAAAGTGCAACAACACAGGTGACGTTGAGACTGTGAGAGTGTGTGTGTGTGTGTACCTGACAGAATCAGTTCTTTTTTGTTGACGTTGGACAGGACTCTGACCTGGAAACAGAAACTACCATCAGTCTTACCCTCCACCCAGTATATTTTGATGTAATTAAAGTTCCAGCTGCCTTTTTTTCCATTTCAAATGTATGCAGTACACCAACAAAATTCATCACATGTAGTACTACCTGCTGTAGTATTATTACTGGCAGTATTACCTGTTCTATTACCTTTAGTAGTATTATTACCTACAGCAATAGTACCTGTAGTATCACCAGTAGTATAAATACCTGTAGTATTTTACCTGTAGAGCTTGGTATTGGTTGGGGAATCATTAGGGTCCAATGTGTGCTTCCAGAAGAACTCACACAGGACATTTGAGCCATTGACGCTACATTTTGTATTACCTATAGTATCTATTACTTGTAGTATTGTCTTCATCTTATGTGTAGTAGTATTTCCTGCAGTAATATTACCAGTAATATGATGATTTGCAGCTGTTGCAGCTCCTTTCTTCTCTTTTTCCACAGACACATCCTGCAGGATGCAGAGTCTGAAAAGAGTGTTGGAAATAAGCAAAGATAAGAAAAAACACTGTTATTTTACATAATTACCAACTACTTAAACCTTCAGTAATATTATTGCTTGTAGTATTATCACCTGTAGTAGTATAATATCACCTGTAATCAATCAATTAATCAATCATCACAGAATTATTACCTGCAGTAATTTTTATTTACAATGGTATTACTTGCTGTATAATGGACAGTATTACCTTGCAGGATTAGTTTATGATATGTACCTGTTTAAGGACTTGACCACGTTAACAGCAGGATCATCGAGGAAGTCCACACCTGACCTGCACGGCTGCAGTAATCCAGGGGGCGGAGCCGTCCACACCTGCTTCCTGGATTTAGGGCAAGCTGTCAGAAGAATGCTTTCCTGCAGGAGAGGTACAAGGACACAGGTAGACATGTGGTACGATAGATAGACAGGTGGGAGTATAGGTATGCAGGCAATAATATAAGTAGCCAGGTATTTGTACACAAATGTCAGGTTGTAATAGAGGATAGACAGGCAATAGTCTAGGTAGACAGGTGGTAGTAACCTACCAATGAAAATTCCAGGTAATGGAAGCGTTTCCTTAATTCTTCCTGGACTGATGACAGGAATAAACAAACTTGATCTGCAGACGCCTGCAAACAGGCAAACAGACAGACAGCCTCACCCAGGGCCGGGGGCTTGTCCTGAAGCATGACCTCACACGAACCCACTGACACATCAGCGCACACAGTAACCTACCATACTATGACACACTACCCTTTCAAGCAAACTGGCAATATGATTTCAATTCAATTCAATTAATTTCAATTCAATTATAGCTTTATTAACATGGCTCATTGCAGTATATAGTGTTGACAAAGCTGACAGAATAATGATGGAAAACAAGATATAGGGAATATGATCAGGAAAATACAGAAAGTTACCGATTCGTATTTTCGCTATGTGGTCATATTATTGCTTAGCATTGCAATTATGTTTTGTTAAGCTAATAATGGTTGATATAAACATGTAGCTGAGTTTCTGAGGTCAACGGGTTAAACTATGTAGAGGTTAAGTGTTATACTGCTCACAGTACTAACACGGTACTACTACAACCAACAGTAGTGATAGTACTGCAGTAGTATTGTGTTTACCTGTGTGTTGTCCATCATCCTCCTTAAATCCTCCAACCTGCTGCTGATCTGTGACTGCTGCTGGTTACTGTTGGCTGCCTGATACACATAAACACAACAATCAATCAGTCAATCAATCAATCAATCATCAAACACTGAATGCATGCTTGTACAAACAGTCAGATAGACAGGGACCTCAGCCTTGATGTGGACTTGAGAGCTGCTGATGATTCTCTGGATCTCCTCGGTAAACTTCATCTCAGACTGCAGGAGTGATAGTTTATCTTTAAACTGAGCCGATGTCTCGTTCACCTGCAGCAGCAACACAAAGTAGAAATTACAACACATATAACTGAACATGATCGAGAGTAACATGGCAATTAGCTCAAATGTTCGAGAGCTTGCTAAGCATGTGAAAGGTAGTGGGTTCGACAACCACATGCTCCACATGCTTCTTTTACTCTCTAGCCAATTGGGAACCATGCCTCATAATCTGCAGGTTGATGTCTCACAGTCAAGACATGAAAAAAGGGTGTCACGTTGTGCCATTCTGATCTTCACTTCTGGAGATGCTTGACTACGCCTCTCCGCAGGCGCGTTTGCGTCTTTGTAAAGAACTTCTTCAAAGCTCAAATAGGAGAAGCATTTTAGTTGCAACCATGTCCGAACAAGGAAAGGCCCAGTTTAAATACTGAGTGACCCCTCATCTGCTCTCTTGTGCTTCATAACCAGAGGGGAATAAGCTCAAATGGTAGAGCGCTCGCTTTGCATGTGAGAGGTAGTGGGATCGATGCCCACCTTCTCCACACCCTCCTTTGCTGTCAAGCATATTGGGAGCCATGTGTTAAATTCTTCATGTTGATGTCCCACAGTCATGACATGAAAAAGGCGTATCTGACCTTCTGCAGGACACCTCCTGCCGATTCTCAGGGAGGGTTTTCCACTTCATGAACAAATTATTTAAAGGTTGAATTACTCATAGTTCAGCACTGGTCATTATTAACAACATGCTTCAATCTTCTAAGGCCATGGGCATGGCAAAGAATTTCACAAAGAAGTTCCGCACGATACATATTATACGTAAATGGGTCATAGGGCAATAAAGCCATGCAAATTTTATGTTGCTGGTGAATACTTCCCCAATCCAGGCATGTGGGGAATTAGCTCAAATGGTAGAGTGCTCGCTTCGCATGTGAGAGGTAGTGGGATCGACGCCCACATTCTCCACGCCCTTCTTTGGTAGCCATGCCTTACAGTTTGGTGTCCCACAGTCATGACATATAAGAAGAGAACAAGGAAAGGCCCAGTTTAAATATTGAGTGACCCCTCAACTGCTCTCTGGTGATTAGTAGCCAGAGAGGAATTAGCTCGCTTAGCATGTGAGAGATAGTGGGGTTGATGCCAAGCCAATTGGCAGCCATGCCTTATACTTTACAGGTTGATGTTCCACAGTCAAGACATGAAAAAAGTATGTCACGTTGTGTCATCCTCACTTCTGGAGATACTTGACTACGCCTCAGCTCAGGCGTGATTTGTGTCTTTGAACTCTCTGTCTCTGAACTTGTTCAAAGCTCAAATAGGACAAGCATTTTAGTTACAACCATGTCTGTTATAAGAAGAGAACAAGGAAAGGCCCAGTTTAAATATTGAATGACCCTTCACCTGCTGTCTTGTTCCCTTGACTCTTCATAAAGAAACTGTCGAAAAATTTAAGTAATCATTGTTCAGCATTGGTCATTGTCAAAAGAATTTCTTGAAGAAATTCCGCATGACACGTGTTGCAAGTAGATGGGTCACAGGTCGATAAAGCCAAGCAAATTTCTAGCTAAATTCTAGTAAATTCCTCCCCAGTTAGCAGCACTCGTGAATGAATACTTTCCCTGTTACATGGGCTTGTGGGGAATTAGTTCAAATGGTAGAGTGCTCACTTTCCGTGTAAGAAGCGGTTGGATCAATGCCCACATTCTTCATACCTCTTTGTGTCTAACGCAAAAGGATTCACATTTATTCTGAAAGCTTTATTTCCATTGAGCAAAAAGCACTTGGTTGATGCCCCTGTTGAAAGTATATCCTTAGAGCACGTTTTGCAACATCACAGAGTCACATTAGGATTTTACTTCAAAATAAACATTATTAAAGGGCCCACTGACAACCACGAAGGGATTCGAACCCTCAATCTTCTGATCCGAAGTCAGACGCCTTGTCCCTTAGGCCACGTGGTCCTACAGGCATTGCATCAGCTTGATGTAAACCGCAAGGTTAATATGTGATCTGATGTGGCACTGTTGGCCATTCAGTAAACTAAAACCTGGTGGATGATTGCATCAATCCACCTCCATCTGAAAGAAATAAGCAGAACATCCCTGTTTACAGCAATTTCTTATGGAAATTCTGCATGAAACACATTTTACGTAAATAGATAATAGGTTGATAAAGCCAAGCGAATTTTCAGATGCTGGTAAATTCCTCCCCAGTTAGCAGCACTTGTGGGGAATTATCTCAAATTGTAGAGCATTTTGAGCAAAATGGACTTTTACATCTTAAAGATACTTCATCGTACCTGGTTTTGTCTGAATATGAAGAATATGTTTCCTCTCCTACATTGACTGTAACCAGTAACATATAGAGTCACATTAGGATTTTCATCTCAGACACATACATACATACACATACAATGAAGACACATGTTATGTTTACACACCCTATCTTTTGTCTACACATCCTATGTTTCAAGCCCCTGATCCTGAGTGATGTTGAGAGGTCAAGGGTCAAACCTGCTGTAAACTGTTGGACTGGAATGTCTCCAGTTGGCTGTAGACAGACTCCTCTGTTACACTCAGTTGTTTGGTTTCCTCTTTAAGTCGTCTCTGAAACATCTTCACCTCCTGAGGAGCAAAGTCTCCCCCTTCACTGAACAGCCTGCAGGACAATTAAGAATAACATATATATGTTGATGTAATTATATATACATATCAGGAAAAACATATAACTCTCAAAGTCAAAAGGCAGCTATTACTTGAAAGAGTTCAAGAGTCGGGTCGTTTTGTTTCTCAGATCCTCCAGTCGGACCTGTACCGCCTGTCTGAAGGACGTCTGACTGCACTGGGTCTGTTTGATATGATGATCCACGCAGTCCTGCAGGGTGGAGTTTAGAGCCTCCAGACTGCAGAGACACACAGAGAGACACAGACAGACATATAGAGACTCAGTGAGACAGAGTTACAGAAAGACAGACAGATGGAGAGACATTACCTCCGGCTGCAGTCAGCTGTCAGGACGTCCTCGTCCATGTTGGACAAAGTGATGATGAACTCGTGGTTCTTGCTGCTAATGGACATCTGCAGCTGCTGCAGCTCCGACCTGCAGGAGGCCAACACGTCCACCAGCAGCTGACAGTGATTGTCCACACACTGCCTGTGGAACTGCAGCTCAGCTACACACACACATGCAATAACCATACAGTTTAATCAGCATCTTGATTTAAAGAAATGTATGGCTCCAAAACTGGGATCAACAACACCGTTGACACTGAACTATAATCTATTATGTTCATGCTGACCATTAGAACATTGTTTATAATGCTCACCCAGTCTCCTTCATATCAATTTGTAATTTGAGGGTGTATGTTACCCAGGCGGGGCAGGTATATGTGTGTCTGGATCTTGTCGGGGTCGAGCTGCTGCAGTTGGAGCTCCTGGTCCAAACACACCACCTCCTTCTTGTCTGTTACCATGGTAACAACAGAGCTGAGGTCCCAGAAACACTGCTCCAGGTGGTCCAAGAACATAGTCCTTGTCCTACACACACACACAGACTTAGCTGATTAGTTACTGTGACATACTGTATTAATAAACTAATGAGCTAACAATGTGTGTGTGTATTTGTGTGTGTATACCTGCTCAGTGTGTGTGTGAGGAGCTCCACAGGAAACAGGTTCAGTTGTGTCTGCTGTTGCAGGTTGTCTGGCAGGTCGGGGGCAATGCATCTGAAGGCGGGGCCTGTGTAGGCCACGCCCCTTGAGGATGTAAACGTGACGAGGGTGTCGATGTCACAGAGCTCCAGCATAGAGGACTCAGCCTACACACACACACACACACACACACACACACACACACACACACACACACACACACACACACACATACAAACTATTATTTAGAACAAGAAACTGACTTCTAGTCTCAATCATTGATCTGAGCTTCACCTCAGCCAGGACGAGCTCTGCATCTGTTTTACGGCGGATTAGATGTTTTTTCCTCACACCTGCCCCACAACTTTCTGCAAACAACAACAAAAAAAATGTCATGGACTGGGTTGAACCCAAATGAAAGGCTGAAAGACAGAGACACGTTAGAGACAAGACTGTGAGGAAAAGGAAATTAAGACCTGGGGTAGTAAGGGCTGATAGCTGGGAACCTGAGGCTGAAGCAAGCTGGGGCGAGGGGAGGAAGTCCAGAGTAGAATCTATGGAGGGGTACAAAAAGTCAGGTCAAATTAACAGTTTACAGTTTACTGACTATATTTACAAGACAAGACAACTTTTGGTTGTGAGACAATGATGCTCATATGTCAAATGTCAAATGCCCGTGAGCAAACAGGATATCCTGATCATGTGAATTCATAAATTGTATGTCTTTCAAAAAATCAAGTCCCTTATTCGCACCTAGCTGTATCACAGCTTTTTAGGAAAATGAAGATAAAGTATGCAATAGAGGTTTAAAATGTCACTTCATCATGTCCTGCCTGTTCTCTGAGTTGTTTTTTCAGTGCGCTGATTAACACATCACTTGTGTTGGTGTCTTCCTTGTGTAGGCAGTGAGTTCAATATCAATGTTGAACAGCTTATAGCAGTTTATCGTGTAAATCCTCAGTTGTTGGACTGAAATAAACAGACTGACCTAAGTTGCTGTTGATGCTGGTGCTGTTGGTGTTAGAGTTGTTGGAGTAGTTGGAGTTGCTGGACGGCAGCAGGAGGTTCTGCAGTTCTTCTGGACTCTAAGAACAAACAGAACTCTCACAGTACTGACGCTGATGTAAAATCACAGTTTAAATATTTTGTTGTGGGTGATTTAATCTTCCTTTTTCTGTGTCCAGGAAGACAGAGTGGAAAAGACATAAGTGGAAATTCTAAAACCAGATGTGGTAGAAAGCACCTGCTAAACTTTTAGATGTTCAGATACTTACCCTGAACAAACATGGACCTGCAGGTGCAGGTGTGTCAGAGGTGTGTTTGCTGTGTTTACTGTGGTTGCTGTGGTTGCTGTGTTTACTGTGTCTGCTGTGGTTGTTGTGTTTACTGTGACTGCTGTGGTTGCTGTGTTTACTGTGACTGCTGTGGTTGCTGTGTTTACTGTGGCTGCTGTGGTTGTTGTGTTTACTGTGGCTGCTGTGGTTGCTGTGTTTACTGTGGCTGCTGTGGTTGCTGTGTTTACTGTGTCTGCTGTGGTTGTTGTGTTTACTGTGGCTGCTGTGGTTGCTGTGTTTACTGTGACTGCTGTGGTTGCTGTGTTTACTGTGGCTGCTGTGGTTGTTGTGTTTACTGTGGCTGCTGTGGTTGCTGTGTTTACTGTGGCTGCTGTGGTTGTTGTGTTTACTGTGGCTGCTGTGGTTGTTGTGTTTACTGTGGCTGCTGTGGTTACTGTGTTTACTGTGGTTGCTGTGGTTGCTGTGTTTACTGTGGTTGCTGTGGTTACTGTGTTTACTGTGGCTGCTGTGGTTGCTGTGTTTACTGTGGTTGCTGTGGTTTCTGTGGCTGCTGTGGTTACTATGGTTACTGTGGTTACTTTGGCTACTCTGGTTACTATGGTTGCTAAAGTTGCTTTAGTTACTGTGGTTGCTGTGGTCAATGTAGTTGCTGTGGGTACTATGGTTGCTGTGGTTACTATGGCTGCTGTGGTTACTGGGGTTGAGGTGGTTACCGGTGCATAGGTGTTGCTGAGGCGGTAGAAGGAGCTAAGGCTGCTGCTGTAGGAGAGGAGCTCCTCCACAAAAACAGAAGGAAGACGATCCAACACCTTCAACTGTTCAGAGACACACACACTGAAGCTGCACACACACACACACACACACACACACACACACGTTCCAACTATACAATCCTGATATATTTCCTATAAATGTGAGGCAGCTGGAGATCACAATATTATGTGATAATGAGATCATTTTTTGAACAAAACAGAACTTCTCCTCTCCAGTGTTTGGAGTCTGTTTATGATTATTGGAACATTGTCTCAATGACGTCAAACATCAATTCTGCTTTTAAGATGCTCAAAAAATACACACAAACCAAACATTTGTATTGGACACATAGAGAGTGAACACAATACAATAGCATCAGTACCTGTGTTTGACGTCCTGCAGGTAGTTGACCGTTCTGTCCAGAGTGGTCTTCAGAGCGTCCTCGCTGCTCTCCTGTCTCAGTCCTCCCAGCAGGTCGTCCAGACGCGCCTTCTGTCTCAGAACAACACAGCAGCAAAGCATCATGGGAGAGTCTTCTACCTGCCACAGAGGGCGTGGCCTGCGACGGGTCACACTCACCTGTATGTTCTGTTCCTGTGAGCGTCGGAGCTCGTCCAGGTGTCTCTGGACTTCTTCTTCTCTGCGTTCTACTTTGCGGCGGTGCGTCTTCCATAGCAACGCTCCCGCTCGCATCACGACAAACACACACCTGCTGAGACGGGTCGCCGCACAGGACGCAGACTCTGCCCATAACTGCAGACAGACAGGTAGAAAGAGAAAGAGAGAGACAGACAGATAAGCAGTTAGAGAACGAGACTGATAGAGACAGACACACAAAAATGTGATGTGATTTAACCCTAAAAACTGGGTACCAGATAGTTTAACTCTCACGCTATCGACATGTTTTATATTCTAGGTGGATTATATATTTAAAATATATCATTCTTATATATAATTAGACATGTAGGCGGAGCCTCATACTGACATCTAAAGCAGCCAGTCGCTCTTCCTCCTGTTTCTGGTTTTGTCCAATCAGAGGGAGGAGCTGAGAGCTGATGGTGTCTGTCACCTCCTCCTCAGACAGCTGCAGAGCTGAGAGCGCCTCCTGCAGGAGGAGAAAAAAAAACAGTCAATACGAATTAGCCTATTGGGCCACTGGAAGGCTTTTATTTTAAAATATATTAAGGAAGTGTTGAGTGTTACTTGACTAAATAAAAAAAAAATAAATGTACTCTTATATTAGACAAGATCTAATCATGTGTACTTAAAAGAGTTGTGTTTTCATGGTGAAACAACAAAATTGTCATTGGCAACAACACAGCAACGTTATTTGATGGAAAGTGACAATCTTCACAATATCGACCGTCCATTATCTGAAATAATACAACTTATTAAACAGTTCTAATAAGTTTTATGCAGCAGGTGAAGCATGTTGTTACCTCACAGTGCTGCACCTCCACCAGACGATCCTGCCACACCTGCTCACACCTGCATCGCAGCTGCTGCAGGAAGTCAGTGTGAAGACTGTCTGAACACACACACACACACACACACACACACACACACACACACACACACACACACACACACACACACACACACACACACACACACACACAGTCAGCGAGTTGGTGATGACGCTGAATCCATCAGAGACAAATATAAATATATATAAATATAAAAAAATCTGGAAGGTACCAATTTTCTTATTGACAGCTGTCAGCTGGTTGAACCAATCAGAGACTAGAGCTGTGGAGCAGGAGGGCGGGGCCAGGGAGCTGAAACACATGGGATTGGATCACATGAACATTAAGGTGGAACTTCTACCAAGTTACAAGATTAGGTTGATATGTATAATTTGGTTGTCAGATGATTTCATTCCCTTTACCTGATCTTACGGATGATGTCACAGCATTGTTCAGTCAGCTGATTCTGAGCTCCTCTCATCTCCTGAACCACCTCCTTCTCTGCATCCAGCTGCTGCTCCACATCTTGATCAAATAGACTTGACCTGCAACACAAATACTGATAAAACTTCTACTAATATTACTGTCTATAAACTTTGAACCTGTATATAACATGGTTGGACCTGTCTAAACGCTGGTTTTCACCCACCTGAACTTCTCCAGGATCTGGCTGACTCTGCTCCTCCTCCAGCGGTTCAGACAGTC
Organism: Lepturacanthus savala; assembly: GCA_030544235.1. Taxonomy (NCBI): domain Eukaryota; kingdom Metazoa; phylum Chordata; class Actinopteri; order Scombriformes; family Trichiuridae; genus Lepturacanthus; species Lepturacanthus savala. The sequence goes on from CM060478.1 coordinate 2,374,659, forward strand.
CTCCCAGTGCAGACGGAGGAGTGACTCCTGCTGCAGGTTCTCCTCCTGGAGGAGCAGCAGGAGGCGAGCAGCACTACGCCGGTTAGCCAGCAGAGACTGATTCATCATCTATAAAAAATAAATAAATGAACACAGGAGGCTTTTCTCAGTATTCTCAGAGTTCTGGTGTGTATTTGTGTTCTTGTGTTTTAGTAAAATATCAGTCGACAACCTAAAGGTCAGAGGTCAAAGTATCAGAGACTCAGAGATCAAAAGATCAGATAGTCAGTGTGTTAGAGGTCAAAGGTCAGAAGTCAGAGAGACAAAATGATACCGTGGCCTCGCTGTGGATCAGTCTGTGGATTTCAGCGGGCAGCTGGAAGCTGATCTTCTCCAGCAGATGGCAGTAGGTCCTGAGGACAGTTCTTATCTACACACACACACGCGTGCACACACACACACATATACACACACACACACGACAGTACACACAGGCTGAGTTTTTCTACTCGTAGGAAGACCATGAGCAGAAAGCTGACTCAGTCTGACCTTATCGCTTCGTTGTTTTTCATTTTCAGTCAGTTTCCTGTTCAGCTCCATGATCTTGATCTTCCTCAGCTTCACCTCCTCCTCTACCTCCTCCCACAGCCCACACACCTCCTGCACACACACATACACACACACACATACACACACATACACATCAATATATCATCAACAAGTATCAATACATTTTAATCACAGTCCTGATCAGAATAAATTCATCTACCCTCACTTCCTGTGTAGATGTGTATGTTTAGGTGTGTGTGTGTGTGTGTGTGTGTGTGTGTGTGTGTGTGTGTGTGTGTGTGTGTGTGTACCTGCAGACTGGCGTCTTCCAGCTGTTCCATTCTGCCCTTCAGGATGTCCAACCTAAGGTTCACGTCCTGCAGAGAGGACAGCAGGTCTGCACTGACGGTCCTCACATGAGTCTCACACACCTGAGGACACAACATGTCAATCATTTCAGGTAGAGAACATGTGTGTGTGTGTTTGTGCGTGTGTGTGTACCTGTGTGAGTGCTGTCAGTTCAGCATCCAACTCTCCCACAGCCTCTTTGTGTTTTTTGCTTCTTTTCTGCATCAGTCGTTGGATGATATCAGAGCTTTGATTATTGACCACTGAAACACAGAGAGGAGGAAACGTGTTTCTGGTGAATAAGGTGAAAGGTGTTAGATCTTTGTTAAATTCATAATATGATAATCTCAATTTACATTTTACTTCCTGTAACGGCCATACTGTAAACTGTGGCGAGATATTATGTAGAAAAGATATTATGTATTATGTAGAAAACAAAATTCTGCAAATATATATATATATATATATATATATATATATATATATATTTGCAGAATTTTGTCTGTGACTTTTTTTACAGAATGTGCTTTTTTTTTCTTAAATAATTATTGCAAAATTTGAAATAAATTCAAGTTTACCAGAGTAAAACCCCTTTTCTGGACCCGTACATATGCTTTTGGACTATTTATACCTTAACTACACTGTTAATGTGTATGGTATGTGAATTAAAAAAAAAAGATTATTTGAAGATAAAGAAAAACAGAGAGAGGGACAGGGGCAGCTGTTATCTATATCTATATGCCTTGAATATCAGCTGATACTGGTCATGTGACAGAAAAACGATACGAACCCACGCTGTCAGGAAGTCTGATGACATCATCAACACCAACATCATCATCATCATCATCTTCATCATCAGCCTGCTGCCCCCTGCTGGACAAACACAAAATCCTGACAGAAAGAAGCCATTAAATAATCAATATGTAGGTCTGTCTGTATCTATCTGTACCTGTCTGTGTCTGTCTGTACCTGTCTGTCTGTATCTGTCTGTCTGTCTGTGTCTGTCTCTATCTGTCTGTCTGTGTCTGTCTGTGTCTGTCTGTATCTGTCTGTGTCTGTCTGTACCTGTCTGTCTGTATCTGTCTGTCAGTCTGTGTCTGTCTGTACCTGTCTGTCTGTATCTGTCTGTGTTTGTCTGTACTTGTCTGTCTGTGTCTGTCTGTATCTGTCTGTCTGTCTGTGTCTGTCTGTACCTGTATGTCTGTATCTGTTTGTCTGTCTGTGTCTGTCTGTACCTGTCTGTCTTTATCTGTCTGTGTTTGTCTGTACCTGTCTGTCTGTATCTGTCTGTCTGTCTGTGTCTGTCTGTACCTGTCTGTCTGTCTGTGTCTGTCTGTACTTGTCTGTCTGTATCTGTGTGTCTGTCTGTGTCTGTCTGTACCTGTCTGTCTCTATCTGTCTGTCTGTATCTGTCTGTCTGTGTCTGTCTGTACTTGTCTGTCTGTATCTGTCTGTCTTTCTGTACCTGTCTGTCTGTATCTGTCTGTATCTGTCTACCTGCTGTCTGTGCTGCAGTGTGTGTTGCTGTGATCATCAGACAGACAGTCAGTCCTTATGTCTTTACGTCCAGCCAGTAGAGATCTGGACAGCTGGACCTGCAAAAAAAAAAAGAGAATATAATATAGAGAAATATATATATATATATATGTCTGTGTGTGTGTGTGTATACACATACACATTTAATAGGTAAAATGGAAAAAAGATGATTAATAAATGGAAAATTAAACGAATATGTGCATTTAATTTTATATTAATTTATGAACTGAGTCATTCATTTATTTTAGTTGAGGCATTTTACTCCTCTATACTACTATTCTACTATAATATCGTAATAAAACACTCATTTATTTGCTACTATACCAGCTAACTACCTTCCTTTTGACACTATACATTAAATTATTTTGTACTTGTACTTAAGTAACATATTTAATTCAGTCAATTTTGTTATTGAGTACTTTTAGAAGACTATTTTACTATTAATTCTACTTTTACTCAAACCTTTAACCCACCTGAGCGTCGAACAGCTGCCGGTAAACCTGTCCGCTGGGAACCTCTCTGCTGTCACACATGATGCTGGTCCGGGTCTTTCCCGGTCCCGGTTCCGGCTGGGAAACGGTCCCGGGTCGTAGGTTCGATTCCGGGGTAGAGGGAGCTGTTAAAGCCGGTGATATAGATTTATTCTGCGGGTTTAGAAGCTGTTTTTAAGTCTCTTTTTTAAGGAGAACTGTCCGTTTCACTCACCAGTTGGAGTGTTTAAACGTCACCATGGCAACGCAGGGCTTTGAGACGTTCATGGTCCACTGAGAAAATCGGACGTTTCGATCGATTCTAAATTAGGCTCCGATTTAAGGGGGAATTAATTTCAGACTCTACTCCCTCTAATTGTCATTTTTTTGTGAGACTTTTTGAAGTGAAAACAATTTCGGCATTTTAGTTAAGATATTTGTGAAAATGCTAAAGGGAAAATTTCCCAGATTTTGTCTAATACGTCTAGACCATATGTGTCAAACCCAAGGCCCGGGGCCCAAATCTGGCCCGGCACCTCATTTTCCGTGGCCCCTCAAGACTTCACAGACTTGTGTGATGTATTGAGTGATGGGAAAGTGAATAAATGTTTGAACTTAACGTTTGAACTCACATTGTCTTTGTACGACTTCGTTTACTCCGAAATCTTTTGGTCACGAAGTTTAAAAACAGGAAAGTTTCTGTTTTTCCTTATTTTCCTTTGTTGATTCTATTCTATTGACATAACAGTATTATTATTATTAATAATAACAATCTGCCCTTTGAGAGAATCCAAAATGCTGATGTGGCCCCCAAAACTGGACTCTAGAGATTAAGCAAATACATGTAGGTTTTATTTTGGTAAGTAAAGTTTAGGTTAAGGTAAAGTTTCCATGAAAACGGGTGATTTATCAATGTGTTATTAGTTTAGCAATAAGCTAACAGTAAGCGAACATCGTGCTCAAATGGCTGCTTTTTTCTTCATTGTAACTCTTAGTGTCTTGCTAGGTTGTTTATGAAAATAGTGATTTTTAGCTGTGCATTGCAGTAGCTTGCTAGCTCGTGCATGCACGGCAGGTAGAGCAGTAATAAGGAGTGGAGCTATAGACTAGTTCAAACATTTAAATCCATTTAGTTATACAATAATAAACCAGAGGCTACATAGAAAAAGCAGTAGTAGAAGACATTTACTGCCAGGAAAATCAAAAATGTACAGGGCTGGTAGGACACATTCATACAGGCTTAAAACTACTGACTAGCTGGTGACAGCTGAGGAAGGAGACACAGGTGAAACGCACAAGAAAACGAGGAAGTAAAAAAAGACAGGACACACAGGAAGGAAGAGATTTCAAAATAAAACAGGAACTAGACACAGGAAGTGAGAACAACAGGAAACAGATGACAAAGCTGTGACAAAACAGGCTTTTATTGTGTTTCCAGTGATTATATTCTGACTCAGATAGGTAAACACAGAATGAACATTTCTGCCATAAATGAAAAAAAAGAATTATAATATTTCAGTAAAACTGACTAATACTAAGTAAAGTCTATAATATATGTAGATTAATCTTAATATATATAGTTATATATTTTATATATTATCAATGAAGATTCTGAGATGCTGGTAAAGGCGTGAATATAAAATATGACATCAGAAATGTAATTTCTTCTGTTTAATATCAGACAGCAGAGACGTTATAAGCGATTAAATCAAGAAAATAAATAAATTGGCTAAAGTTCAATTCAACAGCCAAAACAAACAGAAGAGTTAAAGGAAACAGCTGAAATATGATCTATGCGCACAGATAAGATTTAAAACTCTCTTTGAATTAAATAAAGTCACGTGACAGTCAGTCAGAATCTGTGATGTCACTGCCGCTGCTGTTGTCATGGTTACAGGCCACGTACTCCCTGGAGATGCACTTCGACCTGACGGCTCGCTTCCTGTTGTTGTCGTGGAAACGAGAACAGTCAGATGGATGCGTTCATGACTTCACATTCATGTAAAGAATCAACGTACCTGCGATAGCAGAAGTTTGGTCGACATCTGGAGGACAGAGCGTTGTCCACCTCCTCCTCCTGCAGCGAAAAAAGACTAAATACTTCAACCAGCTCAGCCCCAAATCTCTGCTTTCAAAGAACTTGATGACTTAGAATCCGTCTGTTCTAACATGAACCTCTCACAACCTGAGGGACACATGTTGTCCATTGATTGTCATTTCTGTTTTATAGTAGACGAGTTAATGGACATTTTACTGCAAGTTCTGACACAAAATGTCTGCCTTGGTGAAAAAGAACCTTAGGACCAAAGAAATAAACTCAACCAAAGAGACAAGTCAGACCAGCCTTTGTTTCAGTGGAGTGAAGGTATATTACCCATGATGCACCAGTGCTGGATGTCTGTTTAGACTCTGCGTTGGAGTCCTGTTTCTGCAGCGCCGCCTCCTCGTTCTCCCCAGATGTCCCACTGCGGACCTCCTCACTGCTGCCTGGACACACACACACACACGCAGGTGATATGACCACACACAGGTGACATGACCACACACAGATCACATGACGACCTCTGACCTTTAGCGATGTTCTCTGTAGACTCCTCCTCTTCAGAGCTGCTCCTTTCACACTGCAGGAGACAAAACCTCCAGGTTTAAAAGGTTATAAGGATTAATAATAGTTACATTTTATGTAATAAGTCATTTACCCTCCTCACCTGGTGTCTTTTGTAGGTGAGTCTGCGGAGGCGTGTCCTCAGTTGTAGCTCCTCCCCCTGTGACCTCACCAGGCGGAGCTCCAGCCTATCACATTGCTCCGTGAGCTGCCTGACCTGCTCCCTGTACTGGTCCTTCTCCTGCAGCAGCAGCCGCACCTCCTCCTGCTGGTCGGCCCTGGACACCAGAGCCTGGAACCAGGAGGAAGAGTCGTCCTCATCATCATCTTCATCATCATCATCATCATCCTCCTTCTCCTCAACATCTCTCTTCTCTTCCCCATGCCTTTTTCACCTTATATCTCCTCCATCTCTACCTTTTCTCTCTCCCTCCTCATCTTCACTTTGTCCATCTCTCTGCTCCTCCTCCTTCCCCCCCTCTTCCTCCTCACCTTGGTCCTCCTCCTCCATCCCTTGTCTCTCTCTCCTCCTCTTCCTTCTTCTCTGACTCAACATCTCTCCCTCCTCTTCCTTTCCTCCTCACTTTGTCCATCGTTCCTCCTCCTCATCTTATCTCTTCTCCACCTCCTCCTCTTCACTTTGTCTATCTTTCTCCTCCTCGTTCTCTTCCTTCTTCTTACCTTCAGTCTCCTCTTCACCTTATCATTCCTCCACCTCCTCCTCTCGTCTCTCCTTTCTATTCCTTTTACTCCTCACTTTGTCTATCTCTCTCTTTCTCCTCCTCATGTTAACTCTCCTCCTCCTCACCTTGTCTCTCTCCTTCTCCTCCTCCTCATGTTAACTCTCCTCCTCCTCCTCACCTTGTCTCTCTCTCCTTCTCCTCCTCCTCATGTTATCTCTTCTTCTCCTCCTGTTAACTCTCCTCCTCCTCCTCACCTTGTCTCTCTCCTTCTCCTCCTCCTCCTGTTAACTCTCCTCCTCCTCACCTTGTCTATCTCCTTCTCCTCCTCCTCCTGTTAACTCTCCTCCTCCTTTTCACCTTGTCTCTCTCCTTCTCCTCCTCCTCATGTTAACTCTCCTCCTCCTCCTCACCTTGTCTCTCTCTCCTTCTCCTCCTCCTCATGTTATCTCTTCTTCTCCTCCTGTTAACTCTCCTCCTCCTCCTCACCTTGTCTCTCTCCTTCTCCTCCTCCTCCTGTTAACTCTCCTCCTCCTCCTCACCTTGTCTCTCTCCTTCTCCTCCTCCTCCTGTTAACTCTCCTCCTCCTCCTCACCTTGTCTCTCTCCTTCTCCTCCTCCTCCTGTTAACTCTCCTCCTCCTCCTCACCTTGTCTCTCTCTCTGATCACCTCCTCCAGTTGTCTCAGGGTTTGTTTGTTTCGTTGTCTGTATATCTTGGAGTCTCCTTTCAGCTGAGCACACCTCAGCTCCAGCTCCTCCTTGTCCTCCAGACTCTGAAAAAAAAAACACACCTGAACCAACCGACCAATAGAAGACGACCTAGTAATTCCTCCTCCTCTCCTCCTCCTCTCCTCCTCTCCTCCTCACCCTGGCTCTTTGCTCCTCGGCTCTGTGGAGTTCTTTCCTCAGTTTGAACACCGTGGTGAGGAGGTTCATCCGAGGAGCAGCTGGACTCTCCTTCCGTTGCTGCTGCTGTGTCTCCTCCTCCTCCTTCTCCTCCTGCTTCTCCTCCTTCTCCTGTTTCTCGTCTTTTTTCTCCTCCTGTTTCTCCTCTTTCTGCTCCTCCAGTCTGTTGGGGTTGAAGAAGGTCTCTGTGGGCAGAGCCAGAGTCCTGCTCTGGAAACACATGAGAGTGACGTTTATCAGGCATGAACAGGTGTATCAGGTGTGAACAGGTGTATCAGGTGTGAACAGGGTAACAGGTGTGAACAGGTGAAGTGTATCGGGTGTGAAGATGTGTGAACGGGGTAACAGGTGTATCAGGTGTGAACAGGGTAACAGGTGTATCAGGTGTGAACAGGTGTATCAGGTGTGAACAGGTGTATCAGGTGTGAACAGGTGAAGTGTATCAGGTGCGAAGATGTGTGAACAGGGTAACAGGTGTATCAGGTGTGAACAGGGTAACAGGTGTATCAGGTGTGAACAGGTGTATCAGGCAGGAACATGTTAACAGATGTGAACAGATGAAGTGTATCAGGTGCGAACAGGGTAACGTGTATCAGGTGTGAACAGGGTAACGTGTATCAGGTGTGAACAGGGTAACACGTGTATCAGGTGTGAACAGGGTAACGTGTATCAGGTGTGAACAGGGTAACGTGTATCAGGTGTGAACAGGGTAACAGGTGTATCAGGTGTGAACAGGGTAACCGGTGTATCAGGTGTGAACAGGTGTATCAGGTGTGAACAGGGTAACCGGTGTATCAGGTGTGAACAGGTGTATCAGGTGTGAACAGGGTAACAGGTGTATCAGGTGTGAACAGGTGTATCAGGTGTGAACAGGGTAACAGGTGTATCAGGTGTGAACAGGTGTGAACAGGGTAACAGGTGTATCAGGTGTGAACAGGGTAACAGGTGTATCAGGTGTGAACAGGTGTATCAGGTGTGAACAGGGTAACAGGTGTATCAGGTGTGAACAGGGTAACAGGTGTATCAGGTGTGAACAGGTGTGAACAGGGTAACAGGTGTATCAGGTGTGAACAGGGTAACAGGTGTATCAGGTGTGAACAGGTGTGAACAGGGTAACAGGTGTATCAGGTGTGAACAGGGTAACAGGTGTATCAAGTGTATCAGGTGTGAACAGGGTAACAGGTGTATCAGGTGTATCAGGTTTGAACAGGTGTATCAGGTGTATCAGGTGTGAACAGGGTAACAGGTGTATCAGGTGTATCAGGTGTGAACAGGGTAACAGGTGTATCAGGTGTGAACAGGTGTATCAGGTGTATCAAGTGTATCAGGTGTGAACAGGGTAACAGGTGTATCAGGTGTATCAGGTGTGAACAGGTGTATCAGGTGTATCAGGTGTGAACAGGGTAACAGGTGTATCAGGTGTGAACAGGGTAACAGGTATATCAGGTGTGAACAGGTGTATCAGGTGTGAAGAGGTGTATCAGGTGTATCAGGTGTGAACAGGGTAACAGGTGTATCAGGTGTGAACAGGGTAACAGGTGTATCAGGTGTGAACAGGGTAACAGGTGTATCAGGTGTGAACAGGGTAACAGGTATATCAGGTGTGAACAGGTGTATCAGGTGTGAAGAGGTGTATCAGGTGTATCAGGTGTGAACAGGGTAACAGGTGTATCAGGTGTGAACAGGTGTATCAGGTGTGAACAGGTGTATCAGGTGTGAACAGGTGTATCAGGTGTATCAGGTGTATCAGGTGTGAACAGGGTAACAGGTGTATCAGGTGTATCAGGTGTGAACAGGGTAACAGGTGTATCAGGTGTGAACAGGTGTATCAGGTGTATCAAGTGTATCAGGTGTGAACAGGGTAACAGGTGTATCAGGTGTATCAGGTGTGAACAGGTGTATCAGGTGTATCAGGTGTGAACAGGGTAACAGGTGTATCAGGTGTGAACAGGTGTATCAGGTGTATCAGGTGTGAACAGGGTAACAGGTATATCAGGTGTGATCAGGTGTATCAGGTGTGAAGAGGTGTATCAGGTGTATCGGGTGTGAACAGGTGTATCAGGTGTATCAGGTGTGAACAGGGTAACAGGTGTCTCTACCTCCTGCAGTGGTCTCATGGTTCGTCTCCTCAGCAGTTGAGTCTGGCCTTCTGCTCTCAGAACGTTGTTTTTCAGACGCTCCACCTGCACCCAAAAGGTCAAAGGTCAAACACAGCTTCGTGTAGGGGTCAGCGGAGCATGAGAGGTCAGAGGTCAGCTGACCTCTATCTGCAGGTCTCTGTTGGCCAGCAGGGCGTTGCTCTTCTCCTGGCCCAGGGTGTTGATGTCGGCCATCAGACTGTAGTTGTGGTCTCGGAGGCTTTTCACCTCCTCGCTGAGCCGCTCCCGCTCCTCCCGAACCTTCTGCACGCGCTCAGTCAGCTTCTTTATCTCCCGATCCCTCAGCTGCTGCTGGTGAGTCCAGGCCTCCTGCAGACCAGGTAATAAATTACTAGCAATGCTTTGGACTGCAGTTGAAAATTAGCCATCGGCTAACACTGTCTCACACATTTACAGCAATGTTCATTAACCTGTTTAAGTCTATGAGCCTTTGAGTCATTTTATACGTCATCAACTTCCTGCTGATTCCTTCTGAGAACAAGGAGAAGACAAACCCTCCAAAGAGGTCATTTTTACTAAAACAGCCATTTAATGCTAATTTTTGCAAAGAATATAGTACAAAATGGGAAAAAAAATAGATATATAAGATCATTGTTTATGACTCAACTGATATAATTATATGCATGAAATCTTTGAAAACAATCTGAGCTTAAATGGGCTGAGTATAAAATGACAGATATAGACTTAATGCATGCTGTCCCCCCCAAAAAATAATGATTCATCTAGCCCAATGCCGTCTGTAATCAGGGACCTTTATGAATTCCTGTTTAATTGTTTTTTTTTTTGGAACCGGGTTGCCATGCCGACCTGTTCCTCGACGCGTGAGCAGGCCTGTTGGCGTCGCCGGCGTTCACCCTGCAGCATCCTTTGGAGGCGCGTGATTTCTGACATGAGAAACTGAGTCAGACCAGATTCACCTGCTGTGTCTGAACAGAGGGAAACAGCCAGTCAGAAAGACAAAGAGATGGACAGATGACTCTTAAATTAAATGGTTGTTTTATGTCTGAAAATCGATTGGACGTTTGGATGAACTTTTATGAGGAAACTGTAAAAGGAGTGACTACAATACACAAAACATTAAAACTAACAAGCTAACACTAGCTAGCTAACTGATTGCCTAGCAAAGGTATTAGTAGCAGCAATAGAACTTTCCCTTCTTCAATTTCCTTGAATATCAATGGCTTTACCATAATGTCTACCTCTCTCTGCCAATAATAACTATAGACCAACACAAAATTCCCGCATAAAAATATAATTGACTAACTATTTTTATGATTCTTTCAGGTGACACTTATCAAGACATCTAGAATAAAGGTTTAATAAACCCAATTTATAAACCTGGAGATAAATATGACCAAATCTTTAACAGAGGGTAGGTCTCGAATAACCTGGAGTGTTTTAAGAGTGTTTTCTATCTTATTGACTGACTGAAAATGGCATTGAAGGCAAAACAAATAGATTATAATACAAATATGTACACACAAAGCAAATGTGCTATAAAATCAAAGTCTCAGTCCAATTATCTTGGACAACATCTGGCCTCATCCTGAACAACATTGATCATTGGTACCATTATATGCAGATGATGTGTTGGTTTTATCCAATAAAGAAGGAGACAGACAGACAGAGGGGCAGACAGGTGACAGGTAGACATGTAGACAGGTAGACAGACAGGTAATCAGACCAATCAGGATGCTGAAGGTCTTGTTGGGTGTTTTCCCAGTGATCTGGCTGTACAGTTGAGGATAATCCAGCTCCAGACTCTCCAGGAATGCCGTGTAACCTTTGAGCCCTGTCCTCTGCAGGGTGTCTAGCAGGGCTCCTGCAGGTCAAAGGTCAAAGGTTGAATAAGCAACATAATAGATACGATTAATGTGACTCAGAATTACAAGGAGGTCAGTGAGTGGAAACCTCAGAGTAAAACCACAATTCTGTCGTTGTCATAGCTTGAATCATATGTAGAATCATGAACTTGGCTGAAAACGTGGAATTGTGTTCGTATAGAGCTTCTCTGTAATTTATATAATTTTAACTTTAAGTGGATAAGTGTATATTCTAGAAAGGCCTAACCAAAGGCCTAAGTTTTATCCATGTCAGGAAATAGTCAAGAAGTTATCTACAGTCAAAGTTGCATCATTAAATGTTGGAGTTTGTCTGATTAACAGTCTAAAACCCAAAGATATACAGTTTATCATCATGTTCTCCAAAGATATTCAGTTCATTATCACAATACAACACGATATTTTTAGGGTTTTTATTCAATTATTTAATCGTGATCTATTTATTTTATTCACAAATTCATAATACATTTGATCTAAACGTACCTTAACAAGATATTTTCAAGTTTGTAGTCTAGTATAAACTTGAAAATTGAATAAATAAGCACTTTTTTTGGTTCTTACCTACTTTCCTCCTCCTGGTGACCAGGGCCGGGTCGTTAAAGAGCTGCTCCTCATCCTCAGCGCTGATCACCTGACAGAACACAGATATTTTAATTATAGATTTTTATTGTTATAATAAACAGCTGAGCTGCAGCAGGAGGAGAAGGAGACGTCTGACCTGGCACTGGCGGAGGTAAGGAGTGATTCTAGAAGGTTCTATGGTTTTGATGAGCAGCATCCTGAAGTCGTCCAGCTGCAGCCAACAGAGGTCGTCCTCACACACGGCGTCCATTCCTCACTGAAACACACACACACACACACACACACCATTACAAACATGTAAAACACATGATTAAAACACAGAAATCTTTAACACACACCTGCTGCTGCTCTGTCGGCCTCGCTCTGTCTGTCTCTCTGTCAAAAACTGCTGAGTTTCCTGAGGAGGAACTGATTTCTTTCCCCACTTCTTGTTTTTGTGCGGTGGCTTCATGCCATGATCTATAATTTAAACCAATCACAGACATTTCCGCAAGATTGCAGAGATGCTTTTTTTGCAATCATCATCAAGGTCATTTTATGAGGTCACACTGGGACTCAGTGAGTGTTTAGACTACATGATGCTAACAGAATCACTCGTTACAGCATGAAACATTTACTGTGGTGTTATGGAAACTCTTATTTTATTAAGTGTTTAACTAACAACTAGAACCTGATCCTTTACTGCAGTAGAAGTCCTGCATGAAAAACCCTACTATAGTAAAAGTACACAAGTATTATAAGGTTAAATTAGGTATAAGCTATTTGTTTAATTGTTCTTCTGATGATTTTTAATCATATAACTTACTATTCATGTGTCTTATTCTCAGATGAACATTTATTGACTCAACATTTGCTGTTCGGTTTTATTTTATTATTAATCTGCTGCTGTTTTAACTTGAATTTTACCTCTGAATTAAGTATTATTACTATAAAGTATTTAAAAATCTACATTTATGACTTTATTCAATATTTCTACACATTACAATAAATACAAACTACATATCACCAGCTTGATGCTTGTTAATTTATAGAATTATTATGACATTTTATTATAATACATTTTAATATTGCAGCTGATTAAGGGGGTTTATAGACTTTGTAAACTCTTCAATTAATCTGTAATCAAACACATTTTATAATCTGATCTAATATGTTTAAGAGAATCTGTTCAATTGTGTTAGTTGGCGAAATAGGAAGAAGAATTAGAGAAGTCGGAGGAGGAAGTAATGCCAGAGAACAATGACGGGACTAATCATCTCCTTCACAGACGCAGCTTCTCTTCCTGCAAATTGTACCTTTATTACAAAACAATAACTCCAGAATTACAAAACTCTTGTTTTTTATAAGTGAAATAAAAAATAAAGAACTCAAACTTTCCTTTTCTATACATATATATATATATATATATATATATATATATATATATATATATATATATATATATATACCTCAGACTACATATAGCTGCAAAATCTACAATGTCATGCACATGCCACAGCAGCAGATGGCGATAGTACTGCTAACAGGAAGGACATTTTAACCAATCACAAAGCTAGAATGCTCCACAAGTCTCCATGGTTACAACTTCCTGTTTACCATCACATAATGTCGACTTTTTTTGCGGAGTTAATCAGACAGTAGCAGGGATTGGCTTGGAACAGGAATCTCTGTAAAGCATTTTAGAAATAAGGTCAAACAGGAGGGGAAGACGATATTTCTTCTATTAATAGTAGGATATAGTACAAAAAGGTCCTGCAGATGGCAGCAATGCAACTTTTTGGATGCCGGCCGCCTAAAAAACCCCAAAGATGATGAAGAAACTGTGGTTTTCCCTTCACACATGACTGCTGAAACGTGACTTTTCAGAAAAAGATCACCCTGGACTCTGGTTTCAGGAACCCAAAACTGCAGTTACAGTTAAAACGCTGAACTGTGCATTAACATTTACAGAGTAATATGAGTCCCACTCACACAATGTAGAGTCCAACTTGTAAATGCAGTGATGCAGTAAACGAGGACACATCTGTGATATTTTCTCCTCATGTTTACCTGGGTTAAAATGATATGCTAATTATAATTATATGCTATTAATGCTACCTGGACCAGCCCACCTGGAGTCATGACCCATATCAACTGACCAGGAATTAACTAAGACAAGAGAGAAGGAGGAGACAAACCAATAAAAGGAACAGTTCCTGTCCAGCTCACTGCTGGAACAGCAGTTAGCATTACCCACAACTGCTAGCTGAGTCATGTCACATTAATGCTAATGGTTCATTCTAAAGTTAAAGCTCACCTTGTATCATTAGGGTTGAACAAAGTAATCCTGCCTTTTCCATTGTTCTGTTAGCCATTAGCATTTGATTGCAGCATCCAGGATAGCACATTAGCATGTACTTGACCAGGGATAGGCAACCCTGGTCCTAAAGAGCCACTGTGGTGCAGGTTTTTGTTCCAATCAAGCAGCAACACACCTGATTCTACTAATGAAGGTCCTTAGCAGGTTAATTAGTAGAATCAGGTGTGTTAGTGCTTGATTAGAACAAAAACCTGCACCCACAGCAGCTCTCTAGGACCAGGGTTGCCTACCCCTGTACTAGACGAAACACAAATCTCCACTAACTCCATACATGAACAAACCTATATTATTTATATCCTGTATCTCTTAATTAAGTTGTTGGATCTACATGTTGCTTTTCATTGTATTTACCATTTATTTCATTTATTTATTTGCACATAGTTTGTATAAGGGAGGAGAAACATCACAGTCAGACATTTGTCACAAAGCAACATACATCAGCTTCAAAAGCTTCATATCAAAAGACACTAGATATAGAAAATTGGAGTTTGACCACAACATTTGTTGCAGATATTAGCATATTGTTGAAATTAATGCAGCACAGTAAAATGTATATTTAGCGATTGTATGATTTATGCTGCTAAGTGTGAAATTCAGCTTTTGTTTCCAATATTCATCATTTGGAAAAACACAAACTGGAATCTAGTGCTGGTTCAAAGGTGGTTTACCTTCCAAACCTGTTAATGTTGCAACGTTAAAAAAAATATATAAACATCAAGAAACTGACAAGAGTGCTGCTGAATAAAAAAACATTAAAATAAAATATAACAAAGAAATCAATAATTAGCCGACAGTATGTCTACAACTAAAACTAACCTCTAAATTACTTTAAGTCCGGCGAGGACAGGTATTAAAACATTTATTACACGTCATCATTGACTGATCCGACTTGACAGATAGGTGAGCAATGATATTTATTGGAATATTGCTGTGAATACAGTTCAGAGGTCAGAAACAGGAGGAGGCCATGTCCACTAGAACACCTGGCTAACACCTGGCTAACTCTAATCATTTTATTCTACATGTTAGCATTAGGCTAGTGCGACAGGGTCAGTTTTTGTACATTTGTGCTGCTTTGCTGTGTTTTATTTTCTCTGTTGTATGTGTCATAGTTTAGTTAAGTTCCCTGATAAATGGACTGTGGCTTTAAAACCCAGACCTGGGCGGGACTGGTTAGCATCGACAGACTTTATTAACCAAAGGAGAGACACCTGGCAGAGGAGTTCACTAGGGCTGTGTCCAAAACTGGCAACTACCTGCCTATGTACTAGGTTAAAAATGAGGAATCCATTATCTAGAAGTCCATTGGTAGGGCAAGATGGTCCAAATTCTACCTTCTAATGGCTAACTATTGTGGCTTTTGAGTAGTAGCTACTGGTTTGTAGGCAATACTATTAAGGTTTCGGACACAACCTAGGACACCTGCGGAAGGCAAGAAAGCATTTGACAAAAGAAGGACAGTTTATTTTGACGGTGGTAGATCAAGCCATCAGGGGATAGAACTGTAGTAGCCAATCCTCGGTCAGCCCAGATGATTCCGGCTTGGTGTGGACGGCAGGTGTGTATTCCAGGAAATTCTTCCAACAGATGAGTGACGATCCCTGAGTTTTTACTGCTGTAACTGGGAAGGGGAAAGTTGACAGCAGTACCACTCCTTCTCCTTCAAGGAGGTTATGTTTTTACTGCCGTTTGTCTGTCTGTTGGTTAACAAAACTCAAAAAGTTTTGGCCAGAGTTTTGTCAAATTTTTAGCAAATGTTGGGAATAGTACCATGAACAGATTACTAAATATTTCAGTAATGATCCGGAGAAATTCCTGGTTTCTGGATCACTTTGAATGTTTTGTTGTTTGGTAATGCTGCAATAAATGGACCTTCAAACAGGTGCAATCCTTTGGGATCACCTAGTGGTGATATCTTGAGTGATTTTCTAGTTATTTTATCTGACTGTTGTCAATTGCAGGAACACACCTGATTCTATTAAGATCCTTAGCAAAGACTCTAATGGTTGATTAGTCAATTAAACAGGTGTGAAACTGCTTGGTTGGAACAAAAACCTGCACCCACAGAGACTCTCTAGTACCAGGATTGCCCACCTCTGGTCTATGGTATTATTATAGTGACTGTTGCCTTAGACACTAGTGACATTTTATTTATTATTAGCTGCCATTTCCCCATGACCAGGTTTACAGCTGGAGTGTATAATTCCCAGGCCATAATTCTCACAATTCTCTGCTCCCCCCATATTAGTGTGAATTGCAGTGCAAACCCTCTTGACCCCTGGGTCCTTATTTTTGGAATATGTGAGAAAAAATGTTGTTTGTTCTGATGCTGCCTGGTAAAAGTCTGGACCCTTCTAGACAGCCTGAATAAGGACTATGGCCTGGACAATGGAACTGGGGTTGGTCTTAGGCAACTATATTTTTTGTTATATAAATTTGTTTTACTGATCTCTGTGTGTCTTATTACCTCCAATACCCATAGAACTTGTGCATCTTATATCTGATGGAGTGCTGGGCTCCCTTTAAACCTCTAGCTGGACCTGCTGGGACCATTTTAGCAGTATTCCATGTCCATGCCCTGGTTTAATGAAGGTCACTCATGCTTTTCCCTGATTGGCTGGTAGACGTTTCACCCGAGCTCATCTCTGATTGGCTCGAGGGGTGTTTCTGGGGCGGAGCCTGAGAGAGAGTTCCCATAGCGCCTCCTCCGCCAGGTGGTCGCTGAAGTCATTAAAGAAGGATATGATGTCTTCATTAGGCTGCAGAGGGTAACGCCTGCAGAAGGAAAAGACAAAACATAAAACTGACTACTACTAATGATGATTCTGATACTAGATAATAATACTAACTCCTTTAGGAAATAAACATTTTTGTTTGATCAAAATGCAAAACAAACATGGATATGACTACTCACGCTAACTTATTCCAATACTAGCAATATTAGTAACCCCTGCAGAAAGAAAGTATTTATCTAAAAACTGACACAGCTGACCTGCTATTAATACTGCTAATACTAGTCTTACCAGTAATAGTATTATTACCAGTAACACTAACACTAGTATAACTACGAAACCTGACATTAACAGTAGTATTGCAGGTAACTGACATTTGTTGGTAGCCCTTCAGCGTGTCCAGGATGTTGAACTGCTGCCAGCGTTTAGAGAAGTTGACCCTTGAACCATGTGGCGTCATCAACATATCGGGATTACCCAGGTGGACGAACGTCAAGTCCTGAAGAATCAAACCCCTGAACAGACAAACGGGTTGGAGAAAGATACAGTTGGGTATAGACCTCCATAATGGGTAGAGTAGGGTGTACAGACTATTGAGCTGCAGTTAGAGTATATGCAGACGATAAATTGACCTACAGGTAGGGTATGCAGGGAGGGTCCACTTCAGCCAGAGCTGCCCTATAGGCTCTGAAAGATGAAGAGCTGTCAATCAAAGAGCTGTACTCCTCCAGTGCCTGAGAACAGAAACGGATAAACTCACATTACTTATCATTTGATCATTTTTATGTGTTAATATATGTCACGTTTCTTCTCAATCGCCTGTTTTTAATAGTTTCACCTCAGCTGTGCTTTTTTGCCAGTCCAGGCGCCTCAGGGGGGCGGAGTCCAGCGCCGACAGGATGGACAGGTACGAGTTAAAGTTATTTAGTTTCCTCAGATGCTGCAGAAATACAGACATAGTATTATACTGAGAGGTCTAAGGGCAACAGGCAGCCATTTCTCTTAAGATAACACAAGACATACTTTACTGTCCCCTTCATCCTGAAGGTTTTTTAGTCTCAATGAAAGATCTTTTTTTTTGCATTGAAAAGCGAAGTGAGAACCCAGTGTCTGGTATCACTTTTCACTTTGATGTGTGTGCATCTACCTTCATAATTTTCAGGAACTTCACCAGTAGTTTCTCTCTGTCCTGAGGTTTGTCCTGAAGAATGATGACTGAACGCACCCTGAGGATGCAGAACAGCACAACAGAGCGTGTATTGCATCAGAATCATGGACTTAATGGTTAAGTTGCATTTAATTTGAACAGAAGCTGACATTGAGTCTCTTTTACCAGAAAGACACGTTGTTGAAGTGCTGAGTGAATGCTGTCAGGTTGGGACTCTTCTCCTCATTCTGCTCTTTAGACCACAGCAACACCTCTGCAAGCTAGACAGGTGGAGAGAGACAGGTGAGATGGACAGGTGGAGAGACAGGTGGGAAGAGTCAGGAGAGACAGTCTGTACCTCGATCTTGTAGAACAGCTCAGAGTCCAGCAGAGTCAGCTGTTCAGCTAAATCCTGACTCCTGAAGTCCAGCAGAGTTCCTGGTCTGAAGGACGAGACAAGAGACAACTGACCAATGACGGCTCGTCACACCATGATAAAAGGTCAGAGGTCAAGGTGATTGGTTACCTTGCAGCCACGCCCCTGGCAGCGAGTGGGCGGAGTGAGTCGGGAGAGCCAATCAGCTGCCACTTCTGCTCCATCTTGGACAGGATGTTGGAGCGGAGGAGGTGGGCCAGACCCAGCTCTCCACCAGTCAGGAGGCTGAACACCAGGTCCATCAGCAGCAGCAGCAAATCAGAGTCCAGTTCTACCACACTACACACACACACACACACACACACACACACATTTTATGGCTTGAAATCAATGTGAAGACGTCTACAGGCCTCAAAAGCAAGGCCTCTGATTGGTAGACTTGTGTTAATGTGTGTGTGTGTTCTTTGTGTCTACCTGAGCTCCTCCACCACGCTGACCAGCAGGTGGAAGGTGTTCTTGGCAGCTTTCAGGTGTTCGGACCCTCCTCGCTCACACAGGTGTCTGTATGTGTGGTCAGTTAAAGAAGAAATCTGGAAACACCTGGACATGGAACTCTGTACCTTATAAAGCTATCGTTCGCTTCATCCAGGAAGCTGATTCAACTTCCTGGATGAAAACTGAACTTTATAAGAGGTGTAGGATATCTGTGCTGGAGTTTACTGACGACATCTTTTAGGCTGATGAAGCTCCTGTAGGTGCAGAGGAAGGCTTCACGGTACAACACCTGTTCTACACACACACACACACACACACACACACACAATGATAGTATTATTATATAGTACAGATTTACCATGTTATTATATGTATTTTGATTTTACTGACTCTAAATCCCTTCTAATATCAATAATAACGTTCTTAAACTTTACACTTGACTCACCGGTGGTTTTGTCAGTCTCTGTAGCGTAGACCAATAGGATGTCAGGAGATGCTGCTTTCACGTCTGGCCCCTCCTCCTCCTGAAAGGTCAGAGGTCAGATAGACATTAGGTGACAGAATAGATGGACGATGTTAAGATGTTAAGGAGAGGTCAAAGTTCGGGGCAGGACCTCAGGTTTCATGGTGATCCTATGGAGGATCTCCTGCTGGTCGGTCAGTAACACCTCCTCCAGCTCCTCCTCCTCCTGCTGCTCCTCCTGCTCCTCCTGCTCCTCCTGCTCCTGCTGCTCCTCCTTTTCCTCCTCTTGTTGGAGACTGTGGGATCTGCAGAGCAGAGAGTCCAGTTACTGCAGTGTGGAAAACAGCAGCCAAATACGAATGCACAAATAAACTGTTCATACTGTGCTGTAATCTAATGAATATCATCAATCTAATAAAATAATAGTCATTTTATGACAAAAGTGAGTTTTTAGAGTTTTTTTGTGTTTTCCCCAAAACTTGACTTGTTTAAATGCCTTTATTTTAATAGGGTGAGAATAAACAAACTGTTTATAATGTCCTTTGATCTACTGTAATCAATATAATAAAACATATATATAATATCATTAAAGCATTTAAATCATATATGACACCTGTCTCTGGTCAGCTGCTCTTCACTCTGATCATCAGCTTCATCAGAATCCTGGTTGGAGACACATCAGGAGGAGAATCCAGTGAGAACAGCAGGAAATTTCAAAATAAAAGCCTGCCAGGTGTCTCTGATCTTTACCTGCTGTCTCTTCTTCAGTGGCAGCTCTGGAGCGGCAGGCGACTCAGGCGAGGGGGCGGAGCTTGTGTCCAGGTGTGTGGGCTGCTTGTTGGCGTGGCGCTGACTATGGGTCAAAGGTCGCTGGTAGAAAACAGCGGCAGACTGAGCGCTGTACGAAGAACAGAACTGAAGGTACTGATGGACTGAAGGAAAAAAGACAGGAAGAGGAGGGATTGGAGAGCAGATCAATTATTATAATAATTATTATAAAGATTATTGATCAGCTGATTGATTGATGGGTTTTACTCACTGTGCCGTTTCTTTTCGGGGAGGGGAGGCGGGGTCTTGCTGGGGGACAGGGGGGAGGACAGCATCTCAGGACCTATGACATCATCTTGCTGGGGTTGGGGGGCGGGGTCAAAGTCAAAAGAAGGCGGGGCCTGACAGCCGGACACTCCTGTGGTTCCTGTGGTTCCAAAACATCAGTCTGAGAGACAGGAAGACAGAGACAGACGGACAGAGACAGACAGGTGCGTCCTCACCTGCACTGCGTCGTCTCTTCTCCGGCAGGGAGGGGGGGAGGGAGGAGGGGGGAGGAAGAGGAGGGAGAGTCTCAGAGGAAGACAGGTCCGTGTGGAGGAAGTCGTAGTCTGGATCCTCTTCTGGAGGGAAGATAGACACATGGTGATCCACAGGTGATCCACAGGTGACACCTGAACACATCATCAACTAACAACATGTTCTATTATCTTTATAATCTGTCTTCCATCCTAAATAAATGCCATGTTAAATGTTAAATAACATTTTTTTATTAATTTAATTTGATTATAATACATTATTACTTGAATTTAACTGTGCATATCATATTAAATATACATGATGTTATGATGATGTCAGACTGAAGGTAGGAGGAAACACCACGTCTGACAAGAAAGGAAATGACATCACCAACACCCTACTGACAGGAAATGCTTGCAGATGTAACCCCAGTGTGTGTGTGTGTGTGTGTGGGTGTGTGTGTGTGTGTGTGTGTGTTACCACAATGTGTGCTGTCAGCAGCTGACTCTGCAGACGATGAGGAGCAGTCTTTCAGGACGTCTTCCTCACACTCCTGATGAATTGTTACTCTTTAAGTTTGTTTTCATCCATTTGTTACTCATTCAAGTACAAAATGAAACGCAAATAAAAACAATTCAAATGAAAGTTGAACCCTAATAATAATAAATTACCCGTATTAGCTGTTTGATATTCATATTTACCTTTCGCTCTACTTCAGGCTCCCGTCTCATTGGTGCTACTATGGCGACCCTGCAGGTGACGGGGCCTGGTGTGGAGTGACGTTTTTTAGGGGGCAGGGCTGGAGGGCTGAGACACACACAGAGTAATTGTCTTTAAAAGATGTTTTTTTCCCGCCAAATATAAACATTGAGATCAAACTGAATATGAAGTTGTTCCAATCAGCTGTACTTTCATAACACTTGAGATAAAAGAGGTTTGTCTTATCATTAACTGTTTATTTAAATGTGACATCTCCTTTTTTCCATATCTTCTAATGGTCGATTTTGTCTTTAAGTCATTTCTAAAGGCAACAGGTGTCCGGCACACAGGAGCCAGGAGCTTACGACGCTAACTGCCTATTGACATCTTGCTCTCTCGCTGCTTCTGTTTCCTGCTGCCACTCAGAAAACAGCCAGAGAGGAAGTAGCCTGTGATGTTCGCTTCCTGTTTCACCCACACTTCACTTCTCTCTGCAGCTCACATTCTCTCCTTCAAAACTAAAATGATCCATTGATTTTTGCTCCCGGGTAATTGTCTCTATACAAATAAACTAAAAATTAGACAGAATAAAACAAATGGTGTGTTAATATTTACCTGAGAGCCTGAGGGGATGGCAGAGAGTAGCGGGGCAATAGGAGGGGCATCACAGGCTTGGGAGGAGCTAAATCCTGAAGCTCCGCCTCCTCTGCAGGTGGACAGGTGTGTGTCTTCTCCGATTTCTTCGGGATGTCGAACCTTCCTGGCTCCACAATAACTGGCAGTGGTTCGACAGGAGACAAAGGGGCGGAGCCTCCTTGTCTCTCTGTAGCCAATCGAACCAGTTCCTGATAATAACAAGACAGAAATGAATGCTTCAGGAAGTGGAGATGTGAGTCGGGTCCGGCCTATTGGACAAATCCCTTTTGCAACCGGTTGCAAACCATTTTGAAAGATCACAAGTACAGGAGCGTCATAACTCATTAATAATTAGGGATTTCTATTTTATTTATAAGGTGTATATGCAGACAGGACACTATCTTCATATCTGGAAAGAGATAAATTGGTTGTTCATCACAGCTTTGTGGTTCTACTTGAAAGTCAGATTATTTTGACTGGCAGTTTCAATGAAGCTGCATTTCCAACATGGAAGGTTTGAGATTCTCACCAATCCTGAGTTCAAATTCCAATAATTCAAAAGAATAAGAGGACAGGATCAGGACAGGGAAAAAACAATAAGTAGAGTACAGGACAGGAGGGTAAGGACAGGGAGACCAATAAATAGAGGACAGGACAGACAGTAAGGGCAAGTAGACTAAAAACTAGAGGACAGAATAGATAGTAAGGTCTGAAAGACTATTAACTAGAGGACAGGACAGACAGAAAGGACAAGAATAGAAATGAACGATAAGTGAAGACAGGTCATCTGTCTTTTGCTTTAACAAAACCGACCTCACCTTGACCCCGTCCAGCACGGCCCTGCTCACCGTGGAGACATTAAACTCCTTGTTGTCTGGGGCGTCCCCCAGCAGCATCACCTTATCAGCCCAGCGAATCAGCTGAGCCAGAGAGCGGTGGAGACGAGCGAGACAGGCAGTGATGGTCTTACTGCAGGGAGGACAGACAAGGTCAGGAGGACGTCTCGCTGACGTTAGGGGGTCCAAAGGTCAACGAGCGTCACCTACCTGCTGTGGAGGTGTGGCTCCAGCTGGACCAGAGTCTGCACAGCCTCCAGGACTCCACCTGATGCCCCACCCAGCAGGCCACCCACCACAGACCTGTCCAGGACCAGGTTGTCCACCCCAAGTCTGTCCACAACAGCTTTGAAGTACACGAGAGAACTGATCACAGCCCTCTGCAGGTCCTCCAACACACACTCCTGCTAAAACACACACACACACAGATATATATAGATATATGCAATTATATACACATGTGTGTAGACAGATGTACACAGTGAGTGCAACTTGTAGTTCTTAAAACTGGTCTTGAGACCACTACTTTTCTGTGGTGGTTGTTTTGTCACAGCTTTAACAGTCTTTGGTCTTGGTCTTTGTCTCAGTCTGGACTGGACTGGTAGATTGGTCTCGGAGGGATTTGTCAGACAGGCACACTCTTTTCCCTTGGATATTATTATTACACTTCCAGGTTAAGTTGGTACCAATCACATTTTCTGCCATGTTGGTGCATTGGTTCTCTAAGACCTTCACCTTCCCCCTCTACAGCAGAGTCAGAGAGGAGGATTCAACATGTTGGCAAATTCAGCAGTGGTTAGGTTTGGATTTACAGAAAATAAAGAATTCATTTACCACACAACTGACAGTCTGACAGCAGCAGTGGGGACAACGTTGAGTTTCACCAGGAACAAGGACAGGTAAACTCAGACCTCCACATGCTAGGTTACGTGAAAGGTTAGCTACCATTAGCTCTTTGACTTGGCAAAGTTATGGAACTATTTGCTAATGGTCTCAGTCTCAGCCTTGAGCTCAACTGGTCTTAGTCTTGGTCTTGTTCTTGATACTCTCTGGTCTCAGTAGTGTCTCGGTTTAAGGGGTGTTGTCTACAAGTGTAATATATGGTGTGTGTGTGTGTGTGTGTGTGTGTATACCTTGTCCTGCAGTGTGTGTTCCTGCAGATCCAGGTCAGGTGGTTTGGTTCTATGTGACGGGGTGTGTTTGATTCGCTCAGAGCGTCTGCCCCGCTGGTGGTGGAGTTTATCCTTCAGTCTCATAGTGAGAGTCGCAAACTGGGAGGCTGAGTGGAGAAGGCATCATCATCATCATCATCAAAAACTACGAAAGTAAAAGCAGCTTTTCATATTGTTCATGAGTCTTTATTATTAGATACATGTGATTTATTCTTCATGACTGAGAGAAAATACCTCAACATCAAACTATATAAATTCTATCAAATGCTAAAAATGCAACAATATTTCTGAATAAATATCATGTCCATTTATAGACAAGACAAAGTGTTATGGTCCAAGACCAAGGTTGAATGTTGTACATGTGTGGACAGCGTGTGAAACAGTGGAGGACGTTGCCTGGTTACCATCAGACATCATCATCAGTGTTTATTTTACTACTTGTAAAGCACATGTTATACAGCTGTACAGTGCTGTTCCTGTTGTGGTGATGGTGCATATATCCTTTCGTCTCAAACAGGCATTTTATGGATCGATTGATCACATGTTTTTATCAAAATTGAATAAAGTGATATTAACAGCGCTACAGTGAACGCTATAGCAGCTTAATCCCCACCATTGTTGGTGTGAAATGCATTCTGGGATACTTGGATGAGTCACGAAACGTCATGATTACACCCGCTCCAGATCCTTAAGAAGGTGTAATTTTAAGTATCTTTAGTTGAGGATGTTAACAAGTGTATCTACATTCATCTACTATTAAAACACCTTTGTTTTATACACATGTCTAACAATGATCATTATTATAAAAATAACTCCAACTCAGAGGAATGAAGTAGAAATAAAGTGATATATCGTATGTGGGTGAGAACAGGAACCACGTTTCTGTTCAGATAATCATGTTGTTTCAAGACAACTGGAAAGTTGGTAAATTTAACTACATTTACCTGAAGGAAACTGAGCGTTAGTATGTATAGGCAGCATTTCAGAGAGGAAATAAGAAGAGCTTACCGGTCTTATTCTCAGGCCTAGAAGACATGTCTGCAGGTGGACAAAAAGACAGAGGAGACAGACAGACTGGTAGGTCCTGGTCCCTGCACTGGATTGAAAATTCAATCGTCTGGTTTCATCTTCTGCAGCTCTATTTTTCTCTTTAATTCTCTCTCCTTCTCTTCTCTGTTTCTCTTCCTGTCTCTTTCTCTTAGTATATTTCTGTATTTCTAGTTTCTGCGTTCTGTCTTTCTTCCTTCCTCTTTCTTCGTCTTCCTCTTTCAGTGACCGTCATTGAGTGCTGTCAGTGAGGATGCGCCTGCTGTCAGGTTGTAAATATGTGATGATGAAGTTCCCTCTGCTGGCCTGTGGCTGTCAGCACACTTTAACAAGCTGTTACCAAGCAAGATCAATATCACCTATCACCTTTTGGTGTGTTTAATTTACCTACAAATCAAAGTTGAATAAATCAACATATATTGGGTGATATCAGGTAAATTGGGCCACTTTTTGGTAAATCCCTTGGGACAATAACAAAATTCCAAATATGCCTATTCCATGTATATTTATGATTAATAATGTCTTATGTGATAAGATTATTTAGGCCCTATAAATATGCACTGTGCAACATTTTTCAGGTGAAAGGGCCACCACATTAGGTAAAAGGGGTTTAGTTAGATTTGTCTAAATCGGTCCAATTGGCTTCCTCTCCTGCACTTCTAATGGCTTGTAACACTTGCTAGGAACATCACGGAATCTTGTTCCAAGGCAGACACATGCTGAGGTGGACATTGTTAACCATGAGGGGACTTGACCCTCAAGCTTCTGATCTGAAGTCAGACACCTTGTGCTTCAGGCCACATGTGCCTGCAGACACCATTCTCATAGAACAACAGAAGGAAAGTACCTTTTTAAATATTAACATATTACATATCACCACCTCTCTTGTGAATCAGATCATAGGGGAATTAGCTCAAATGGTAGAGCACTCGCTTCGCATGTGAGAGGCAGTGGGATCGACGCCCACATTCTCCACAACCTCCTCTTCTGTTGAGCCAATAGGGAACCATCCCTTTCTGTTTGCAGGTTGATGTCACAACATGAAACGAGGATGTTGTGTTGTGTCACCATGATGCTCTGTTCCTTACATACATGACTATGCCTGACCTTCTGGATAAAATTGACCTCTTCTTCTCAGATGTTTTTACCTCTTCAGAATGATCTTGTTGCAACATTTGAATAGTCATAGTTCAGCATTGGTGATTTAAATTCCATACTTCAACCCTCTACGTCCATGGTCATGGTTATGTATATCTCAAGGGAAGTCTGATGATACACAACTCTATAGAAATAGGTCATATGTTGATAAAGCCGAGTAATATTGACGTTGAATATTTCCACCGCTAGCATAGCTTGTGGGGAATTAGCTCAAATGGTAGAGCGCTCGCTTCGCATGTGAGAGGCAGTGGGATCGATGCCCACATTCTCCATACTGGTTTGCTCTTTGATGGAAAATGTGTCTTCACACTGAAAGTCAATGCCCCAGCACTTGTCTGTTGTTGGAGCAGGCTGTACTGCTTGTGGGAAATGAGCTGGAATGGTCAAGGACTTGCTTCGCATGTGAGAGGCAGTAGACTTTACACCCATGTTCTCCATTCCCATTAGGTCATTAGTGCAAAGTGCATCTTTGAACTCTAAATCAATGCTCTGCAGCTCGTCTCCTGTTGCAGCAGGTGCTTACTTGTTTTTAAAGCATTGCAATTGCTGCAGTCTTTTGAAAGAACAAGGCTCTCCTTATTCAGTGTAGATTTGGTATTTAGTCTTTTATTCTTGCAAAGACTGTTTTATTCATAACTTGGGGCATTGTGTTTGTCATCATTTTTTGTGCTAATTTCCATGTTGCCAAAAGGGGAATTAGCTCAAATGGTAGAGCGCTCGCTTCGCATGTGAGAGGTAGTGGGATCGACGCCCACATTCTCCACAACCTTCTTTTCTATCAAACAGAAGAACAAGAAGAACCTACCTTATTAAATTTCAAGCAACACATCACCACCTCTCCTCAGGCCCAGTTCAGAGGGGAATTAGCTCAAATGGTAGAGCGCTCGCTTCGCATGTGGGAGGTAGTGGGATCGATGCCCACATTCTCCATAACCTCCTCTTCTGTTGAGCCAATAGGGAACCATGCCCCTCTGTTTGCAGGTTGATGTCACAATGAAACAAAGATGTTGTGTTGTGTCACCATGATGCTCCTTATACACATGACTATGCCTCAAGTTCTGCAGGAAATTGACCTCTTTTTTCTCAGCTGGTTTTACCTCTTCAGAATCTTGTTGCAACATCTGAATACTCATAGTTCAGCACTGGTGATTTAAATTCCATGCCTCAACCCTCCAGCCCCATGGTCATGGTTATGTATATCTCAAGGGAAGTCTGATGATACACAACTCTACAGAAATAGGTCATATGTTGATAAAGCCATGCAAATTTTCAGATGCTGGTGAATACTTCCGCATTGAACACAGCTTGTGGGGAATTAGCTCAAATGGTAGAGCGCTTGCTTCGCATGTGAGAGGCAGTGGGATCAATGCCCACATTCTCCATACTGGTTTGCTCTTTGGTGGAAAATGTGCCTTCACACTGAAAGTCAATGCCCCACCGCTTGTCTGTTGTTGGAGCAGGCTGTACTGCTTGTGGGAAATGAGATGGAATGGTCGAGCACTTGCTTCGCACATGAGAGGCAGTGGACTTCATGCCCATGTTCTCCATTCCCATTAGGTCATTAGTGCAAAGTGCATCTTTGAACTCTAAATCAATGCTCTGCAGCTCGTCTCCTGTTGCAGCAGGTGCTTACTTGTTTTTAAAGCATTGCAATTGCTGCAGTCTTTTGAAAGAACAAGGCTCTCCTTATTCAGTGTAGATTTGGTATTTAGTCTTTTATTCTTGCAAAGACTGTTTTATTCATAACTTGGGGCATTGTGTTTATCATCATTTTTTGTGCTAATTTCCATGTTGCCACCAGGGGAATTAGCTCAAATGGTAGAGCGCTCGCTTCGCATGTGAGAGGTAGTGGGATCGATGCCCACATTCTCCACAACCTTCTTTTCTATCAAACAGAAGAACACGAAGAACCTACCTTATTAAATTTCAAGCGACACATTACCACCTCTCCTCAGGCCCAGTTCAGAGGGGAATTAGCTCAAATGGTAGAGCGCTCGCTTCGCATGTGAGAGGTAGTGGGATCGATGCCCACATTCTCCATACTCGTTTGCTCTTTGGAGGAAAATGTGTCTTCACACTGAAAGTCAATGCTCCGTCACTTGTCCGTTGTTGGAGCAGGCTGCACTGCTTGTGGGAAATGAGATGGAATGGTCGAGGACTTGCTTTGCACATGAGAGGCAGGGGACTTCATGCCCATATTCTCCATACCCATTAGGTTGTTGGTGAAAAATGCATCTTTGAACTCTAAGTCAATGCTCTGCAGCTCGTCTCCTGTTGCAGCAGGTGCTTACTTGTTTTTAAAGCATTGCAATTGCTGCAGTCTTTTGAAAGAACAAGGCTCTCCTTATTCAGTGTAGATTTGGTATTTAGTCTTTTATTCTTGCAAAGACTGTGTTTTATTCATAACTTGGGGGATTGTGTTTGTCATCATCTTTTGTGCTAATTTCCACGTTGAAACAGGGGAATTAGCTCAAATGGTAGAGCGCTCGCTTCGCATGTGAGAGGTAGTGGGATCGACGCCCACATTCTCCACAGTTGTTTGTTCTTTGGTGCAAAATATTTCTTTCCACTGAAAATCAGTGGAAGTTGTTGAAGCAGGTAAAAACTAATAGCTGCAGTCTTTCAAAAGAACATGACTTTCCTTCCTCAATGTAGATTTGGTATTTATAGTTGTTTCTTCTTGTAAAAACTGCATTTTATTCATGACTTGGGGTGTTTTCATATTTTCATTGTATATCACCAGTAGGTCTACGTTAGGTCCCTTTTATCAAAAGGTGGAAGTGACCATAGCTTGAGCAGAAAATGGTGGAGTTGTTAATCAGCATCTTGATATGTCACATCTGTTTATGTGGGTTGGATTATCTCAACAAAGTAAATGAAATGGTTATTTTGTGTATATAGAAAATGTTTTAGATATTTGAGTTCATTCCATAAAAAATGTGAGTATACTGTTATTATTGATATTAACAATGGGTGGTTTTATGGTTATAGTGCTCTTCTGATACAGGTGACATTGGAAGTCAGGAGAGGCAATACCATATTTGAAAAACAGGTATAAAAAGCCTTTAATAGAAGAATGGCAAGAATGTTTAAAAGCACATTACACATAATGGCCTTCATCAGGACATAAACACAACCTTAGTATGCTCTGCCTACTAACCAGTAGCTACTACTAGTTAGCATCACTGCTACTAACCAGTAGCTATTACTAGTTAGCATCACTGCTACTAACCAGTAGCTACTACTCCAACACCACAGTCGTCGCTCCTATGTAGGAAGTTAGCCAGTAGAAGGAACAATTTGACGTACTACGGCAGCCATCTTGGCTGTACTACAGCAGCCATCTTGGCTGTACGACAGCAGCCATCTTGGCTGTCCTCTGAACCTGGATGTTCAAAGGACAAACTACAGCACCACCAGGAAGAGTTCTTCTGATGTAGAGTCACTTGATGATTATTGGAAAATATACACAAGCATGTAAATAGAAAAATCAAAGACCTTCAATAACATGATTTAAAAACTCTCTGTTACTCTTAGCTGAAAAATATGGACAAATAAAAAAAACTTAGCAATAACTAACAATTGTTAAATGCTTAACTGAATGAAAATTCAATGTCTGATGAGGTCGATAAGGTGAGAAGGTTTGTCTTGTAAAAGCCTGCCTGTATTAATTAGTTATTTCATTAATTTATATTATTTCCTCAGGTATTTGGACGTACTAGATAGTAGATTCTTCATTTTTTCCTACCATGTAGGTGGGAAGTCGGCGCAGAATAAAGGTTGAAATGGACACATATATATATATATGTGTATCATATCATATATGTCATACACCAACGTCCATTTGTACCATTTGTTTTTAGAAAAATCACACAGAATATGTGATTTTTTACATGAAATGTCAAATGGTGTAACCTGATAAAGAATGATAAACTTTAAATATTTAATCTTTAGCATCTCTAGCATGTTTACATTCATATCTGTATTCATTGTTGTACAAAACATCAACAGCAGTTGCATTAATGTAGAAACAAAGCTGAATCACACTGGATATATATAAATTATTCACTTTGGCAGAGTTTTGTTACAAACCATCATAAGACCTGAATAATACACCACTGTTTATTCTATCCAGCTAAAAATGTGAGAAAACTACAGCACATCATCATTATTTCTACTTTGGTCTGTGGTCCTGTTCCCTCAGTAATTCACATCCAGACTCTGGTGTCCAGGTGGATTATCAGGATCCAGGTGATCCTCTCTCAGCCAGAACTCCTGGATGTTTACAGAGACCACCTCCAGCTGAGAGAGGGGGAAATAATAAATCAGTGTTTAGTTAGACTCACTTGATCAGTGTAAAGAGCAGCTGTCCTGAAGCCTGTCACCATTTTCCTTCACTCCTTCACTGAGGTATGTTGCTGCTAAAGACGTTGAAGGGTCATCAGGAAATACTGAATCTTTATTTGGGGTTTTTAACTGCGCTTAATATAACGGACCGACTCCGACTCTACTGACCTCAGAGTCTGCAGTTTACACTGTGGACTGTCCTTCAGATCACAGAGTGGCTTCATATCTGAATCCTGCAGGTTGTTGTCACTCAGATCCAGCACTTTCAGATGGGAGGAGGTGGAGTTCAGAGCTGAGACCAGCGATGCACAGCTGATGTTTGACAAAACGCAGTACCTCAAACTGCATGAAGAATACATGGTGTAAGTTTATAAGACAGAGTTCATGCTTGAAATCATTTAATGTTTTAGAATCTGTTAAAAAATGGCGTCTTACCTTAGACTCTGCAGTCTACAGTTTGGACTTTGAAGAAAACCACACAGTAGCTTCACTCCAGAATCTTGCAAATTGTTGTCACTCAAATCCAGCTCTCTCAGGTGAGAGGGATTGGGTTTCTTCAGAGTTGAGGCCAGAGAACCACAGCTGATTTCTGACAAACTACAGTCACTCAATCTGAATGAAGAATAAATGACGTTCACATTCATTTATAATGCAAACAAACAAGTTCCAAGATTTAAAGGTGTGTGTATGTGTAGAACAGACCTCAGAATCTCCAGTTTACAGTTCGGACTCTCCAGATAAACACACAACTGCTCCACTCCACAATCTTGCAGGTTATTTCCCCACAGATCCAGCTCTCTCAGATACGAGGTGTTGGACTTCAGTGCAGACACCAGAGAAACACAGCTGATCTTTGACAAACTGCACACACTCAATCTGAATAAAGAATAAATCATATCACTTTATAGTGAAAAATCATTCATGATGTCATCATATTAATCTCAGCAAAGAAGTAAAACCCGGTGTCTGACCTGAGACTCTCCAGTCTACATTGTGAACTCTCCAGAAAACCACACAGCAGCTTTACTCCTGAATCCTGTAGGTCATTGTTACTGAGCTCCAACACTCTCAAATAGAAAGGGTTGGACTTCAGAGCCTTGGCCAAAGAAGCACAGCCGATCTCTGTGACACAGCACCAACTCAATCTGAATAAAGGAAAACCAATAATAATCCAATCAGATGTGCTTGGGAGTTAAAGTTGCAGGTTAACATGATCTAGGATAACAGGACTCAATATCAATGTTGATGACCAACAATTATAAACACTGATTGACATTTTGTACAATTTCTTCAAAGAAAAAATCAGTCACAACAGAAACTTTGTACCATAAACAAATAAATATGGAAAATATAAATTGGGTATAAATTAGTAGGTTCCATTGTTAAACGGTAATAAAGAGCCAGTTAACTGACCTCAGAGTCTTCAGTCTACATTGTGGACTCTCCAGAAATTCACATAGAAGTTTCACTCCTGAATCCTGCAAATTGTTGTTGTAGTTCAGCTGCAGCTCTCTCATATGGGAGGGGTTGGCCTTCAGAGCTAAGGCCAGACAAGCACAGCTGAATTCTGACAAACTGCAGGACCACAATCTGAACAAAGAATAAATTGTGTAATTAAAATCCATCAAATAAAAATCAACCATGTACAATAAAACAAATTGCATATGGAATTTTAATTGATAGTTATGTATGTACATAACTCATGTTCAGTAGTGAAATATTAAGATCAACAGCAGTTATTAAGCTGACCTCAGAGTCTCCAGTTTGCACTCTTCCTTCTTTAGAACATAACATAGCAGCTGCACTCCCGATTCCTCTATTTGGTTTTTACTTAGATCCAGCTCTCTCAGATGGAAGGGGTTGTATTTCAGAGCTGCAGCCAGAAAAGCACATCCCAGTCCTGTCAAGCCGCAGGACATCAACCTGAAATGAGTATATGTAATTGAAACATGTTATTGGTGACAGTAATCATTCCTCCGGTCTATACCGTAATGCGATAACACTTAACCCTGCAGCCAGTTTTCCCTGATACCCCAAAAGGTAGATGACTGGAGATGACTGGAGAAATTAAATACAATAAACATCAATTAAGACTCTTTCCATGATGAATTTTTGATCCATGGAGGTTTTACATGTTCTGTGTCAAAAAATCTGTGACATTATCACAACAGTAGGTCTTTGG
Source organism: Lepturacanthus savala (assembly GCA_030544235.1). NCBI lineage: Eukaryota > Metazoa > Chordata > Actinopteri > Scombriformes > Trichiuridae > Lepturacanthus > Lepturacanthus savala. Next base: position 2,407,251 of record CM060478.1, read on the forward strand.
GCTCAGACGCATCACAAGAAGAACACTATTACAGATATTCAAACAAGTCATGTCTTTCTATCACAGACACACTATAAATATTGGTTCATAAATTGAGCTGAAGCTAATGTGAGGTTTTGCCACTCTGGTAGAAATACACATGCACACCTGACAAAGATTCCTCCATTGGAACTCAGCAAGGAAACAATCAAGAAACTCAGGTATTACCTTGATTATGTAACTTAGGTTTAAAAATCTAGTTTCTCTTGGAAACTGAAATCAAGGATATGAACTAAATATAAACAATCACCAAAGATAGAATCATCCAACTGACCTCAGAACCTCCAGTTTACAGTTTGGATTCTCCAGTCCAAAAGAAAGCACCTTCACTCCTCTCTCTGTCACGTTGTTGTCACTCAGGTCCACCTCTCTCAGATAGGAAGGGTTGGACGTCAGCGCTGAGGCCACAACTTCGCAGTGAGACGCCGAGAGTCCACAGCCAGAAAGTCTGCCATGATGCATATATGTTATCATGAAAGAGGACACTAAATCATCAAACAGTGTAAAACTAGTACAATCTATTGATTAAATGATTAAAGTCCCTCATTCTACCAGAGGAAATGTGCGATTCAGGATTAACATCTTGTGGTTGTTTTATGTTGTGAAACCGCATATGAAAATAAGTAGTAAACATGTTGAATCTCATTTTTGTAAAACTTTTAAGTCGCAAAGGCTGTAATTTTCATAGTGGTTTTCAGCCTGTTCTTTTGAGTCTCTAGACTCTAATGATTGTCCGGTGTGGCTGCAGGTTTTTGTTGCAACCAAGCAGTAACACCCCTGATTCTACTAATGAAGGTCTTTAGCAATGGCTCTAGTGGTTGATTAGTAGAATCAGGTGTGTTACTGCTTGGTTGGAACAAAAACCTGGACCCATATCGGCCCTCCAGGACCAAGATTGGTGAGCCCTGGTGTAGACCATTATTTTAACAACAAGAGGAATTCTATATTATTTTCATATCAAGAACTAAGCTACAACTCTCCATTGACTTTTAATGCTAATCACATATAGACGTACACAGCCTTTTTGCAGTTCCTCACAGCCGGGGTCAGTCTCTGTCGTCCCTCATATGTTGTGTTGTACTTCTTCAAGTTCAGCTCCTCCAGAACATCCTCAGACAGCTGCAGCAGGTAGGCCAGAGTGGAGCAGTGGATCTCTGAGAGTTTCGTCTTCTCTAATTTCTTCCTTGACTTGAGGAGCTCTTGTATTTCCTTATGCACCGAGGGGTCGTACATCTCTATCATGCAGTGGTGGACGTTGACACCTCTGTCGGGAGAGCAATCAGGAGCGCTGATCCTCTTCAGGTTGCTGAGGGCTCTCTGGATTATCTCTGGACCGCTCGCTGTCTGACCCAGCAAGCACAATATGAGGCTCTGGTTGGACTCCAGCGAGAGGCCATGAAGGAAGGCTGTGATTAGGTCCAGGTGACCGTTTTTACTTTTGAGACATTTCGCCATGGCGGCCATGAGGAAAACATCCAGGGATGGGTAATCATCAGAATTTTTATCATCCAGGACACTATAATCGTATTCCAGGTCCCACTCTTTCCCCAGGAAGTCGTCCAGGACCTCTTTCTTCCTGTTGGCGAAGCAGTGGTGCAAGTAGACCGTGGCCATAAATTCCTGAAGACTCATATGAACAAAGCTGTAGACAGTTCTGTCCTGAAAGTTCACAGTCTCTTCTTTGAAGATCCCCTCACAAATCTCTGAGCACACCTCTGTGACATCAAGACCACACTGCTCCAGCTCTTCTTGGTAGAATATGATGTTTCCTGTCTCCAGATGTTCATACGCCAGCTTCCCTAGCTTCAGAAGAATTAGCCTGTCGGCCTCAGTCAGACCCTGCGAATTCGTCTCAGGTCCCACGTCATATTTTTGCTTCTTGCTCTTGACCTGAAGATGCAGGAAGAGCGAGTATAGGTCAGTCAGGGTCTTGGGCAGCTTTTCTTTCTGGTCTGTAGTGAACAAGTGCTCCAGAACCGTTCCGCTGATCCAGCAGAGGACCGGGATGCGGCACATGGTTTTGAGACACTTGGTGGTCTTGATGTGTGAGATGATTTTGCTGAAAAGCTTTTTATTTTTGATTCTCTTCTTGAAGTACTCCTCCCTCTGGTGATCGGTGAAGCCTCGTATCTCCGTCACCCGGTCGACAAAACTCAGAGGGATCTGATTGGCCGCGGCAGGTCGAGACGTTATCCAGACGAGAGCCGAAGGAAGCAGCTTCCCCTTGAAGAGGCTCGTCAGCAGCAGGCCGACCGACGTCTTCTGCGTGACGTCAGACACCAAGTCGGTGTTCAGGAAATCCAGCGAAAACCTGCTTTCGTCCAGGCTGTCGAAGATGAACACAACTCTATAGGTAGCGTGAGTGAGCTTCTCTGCTGTGAGCTGCCGCAACGTTGGATGGAAATCATGAATCAGCGAGAGAAGACTGTAGGACTCGTCTTTGATCAAGTTCAGTGCCCTGAATGAAATCAGAAGCACCAGGTCGATGTCGTCGTTCTCTGAGCCTTCTGCCCACTCCAGGGCGAACTTCTCCACTGAGAAGGTTTTCCCGATGCCAGCGACGCCGTGCGTCATGACCAACCTGATGGGTTGGTTTCGATCGGGTATGACCCTAAAGAGGTCGTGACATGTGAGTGGAATGTCTTTGAAAAGTGTCATCCTAGAAGATGCCTCAAGCTGCCTCTTCAGATCGATCTTATACGGAGCCTCCAGTTGATCGCCATCTGCAGAAAGAGAAGGAAAATCACCTAAATCACCTAGGACCTGATGGGTCGTACCTCCTTACCGGGGGTATGAAGCCCCCAAAAACATAGCTTCTGGGATCATTGGAACACGCAAACCCCTCCAGCACGGTAAGGTGGCAGCTCCAGAAGGGGGTAGCATGCTAACATATGTGTAAATACAGAACATACTTGACAAAATCTACAAAATCTTGTAGATTTATTTGTGGATGGTATAAGTTTGCGTAAGTTTTTAAACACAACTTTGGTGGATCAGGCCGTGAATTTTAAAAGGTCTGGTCATAGGTCATAAGGTCGTAAACCTCCTCAAATCAAAGCTGAGACTTTAACGTAGTAAATCATAGAACCTGAAGACCAAAACATCAGATACTTACTTGTTCTTTTCCGTGACTGACCCTGTGTTTCTGAGTCCTGCGGTTCTGTCAGTACCATCAGGTTTTCCACGTTGAAACTCTCTAAAATCCTCTTCATCACGGCCCCGGTGACTTCGTACTTATGCACCATCATCTCCATCACCTGCTGGGCGTTTCCCACCATCAGGTCGCCGATCTCCGCCATGGTGCTGCGTTCTCGCCCTTTTTTACCCTTCGTCCTCTCCGACTGCCGATCGCCTGAATCGTCCCTGTCCGCCATCTTTGTCCTCTGGTAAAAAAAAAATAAATCAGAACAAATCAGCAAAAAACTGATTTTATACAGGGTCATGTGCTCTATGCAAACATACATGTCTTTTATTAGCAAAAAACTAGTTTTTAGATAGAAGTTTTTAGATGTGTCATTAGTGAGTTAATGTTTCTTCCTTTAATAGTTCAATCATTATGAGTTAATAACAGTAAACAACCTAATATATATATATATATATATATATATATATATATATATATATATATATATATATATATATATATATATATATATATATATATATATTAATCAGACTGTATTATTTTCATATGTCTATTACAGGGCAGTAAAAAACTGATAAATTAGTCATGTTTATAATATTTTAAAATAATAATAATTATTATTTTCTTTTACTACTTGACTTGTGAGTCTCTTTTGTTTTTGCTTACTTTTATTCTTGATCTTTGGATTATTGCATATGATTAACACTTCCTACTGTTTCTATGGATAACTGAACACGTGTTTATCTAATTTGTAAAAGTTTTCTTCTACAATAAAGTTTGATTCGAAAAAAAACTTCAATCGGTGCGTTTCTTTTGTTGCGTTTACGTGCACTCGGACATCGCAGTTGCTTGTAAACTTCCGGCATTGTAAACTTATTTTTTTCCCCTTTTCTTTTTAAAATAATTCTCCAAAACTGGGACAACAACGCTGTTTGTTTATTTATTTATTTTTTATTTGCTCCTGACATGACTTGAACGTGAACTCAGCACAAGTATGTACGTGTGTTCGCCTCGTGACAACAGGAAGTTTTGTCTGGCCGTAAACATCGTGTAAACTCGACGTAACTCTACTTTCTCGCTCAAACAGCATGCGCAGAATAGAACTCGCATTAATTCACGAGTCAAACGAGAGATTCTCTCACCCTACGACTGGACATATCGTCCTATTTTCATCCTTTTGGTCCGTAGACTGTAAAAAATGGAGTCTGCTGCCAATTTCACAGTTTCCTGCCCTCAGCTGCTCCTCCCTCTGCATCCTGGTGGTGAACAGCAATAATGTAGGAGATAGACTCAAAGTAAGTCAAGTAAAATACAATTTTCACTACAATAGGTATATTGTAGTACTTTTTCAGATAGTGTTTATTGTGTTAATTGATTCAACCAGATCCAATACCAAGTATTTAGATACTTTACCTAAATAAAAGTCGATAATACTGTCTAAAATATAAAAAAAAAATAAAAGTATTATGAGCAAAATATGTTTAAAGTATGCAAATGCCACTTTGAGTAGATTACTACTAGATTACTAATACTATAGGCAGCATTATAACATATGAGTGTGTCATGTGTCATAATAATAATAATACACTTTATTTATATGGAACTGTGTGCATAACAAAATTTAACCACAGTTATAATATGTGGTGGAGTGGAAGTATTAGGAAACTGGGGAAGTATTCACCAGCATCTGAAAATTTTCATGGCTTCATCGACAGATTCTGCACCAAGGAACAAACAGATATGGAGAATGTGGGCGTCGATCCCACTGCCTCTCACATGCTAAGCGAGCGCTCTACCATTTGAGCTAATTCCCCACAATAGTAGTGTATTCGGTCTAACGAAGAGAGCATCATAGTGACACAATACCATTTTCTTTTCTTGCCATGACTGTGGGACATCAACCTCCAAAATGAAAGGCATGGTTCCCTATTGGCTTGACAGAAAAGAAGGTTGTGGAGAATGTGGGCATCGATCCCACTACCTCTCACATGCTAAGCGAGCGCTCTACCATTTGAGCTAATTCCCCTCTTGTTAGCACAAAAATTAGCACAAGAATTCAACATCGCCTTTAACAAGTCAACCCTTTTCTCCTCAAACCATGGCAACTTCCACCCTTCAATGGAAGGGATTAGACATTTCCTGGTAACCTACGATTAAAGTATGACACCAAACACAATGCCCCAAGTCATGAATAAAATGCAGTGTTTACAAGAAGAAATATAATTACCATATCTACACTGAAGAAAAAAAGTCATGTTCTTTTGAAAGACTGCAGCAATTGCAAGGTTTTAAGAACGAGTAACCACCTGCTGCAACAGGAGACGTGCGGTGGAGGACACCTAACTGTTATACAGAATGTGGGCCTCAATTCCGCTGCCTCTAACAGGTGAAGCTAGCACCTGACCATTAAAGCTCATTTCCCACAAGCACTACCACCTTCTCCAACAATGGACGAGTGGTAGGGCATTGACTTTCAGTGATAAGGCACATTTTGCACCAAAGAACACAAGACAACATCCTTGTTTCATGCTGTGACCGTGGGACATCATCAATCAAGTTGTGGAGAATGTGGGCATCGATCCCACTGCCTCTCACATGCGAAGCAAGCGCTCTACCATTTGAGCTAATTCCCCACATGCAATGTCAACTTGGGAAGTATTCAGCAGCTGAAAGCTTGCTTGGCTTTATCGATTACCTATTCACAAACATTTGTGAATTATGCAGATTTTCCTTGAGACATTCTTAGCCATACCCATGGGATTAGCGGAATGAAGCGTGGAGTTAAAATCACCAATGCTGAACTATGAGTAATTCAGGCAAAACCTATCTGAGAACAGGCGGTAAGTGTCCTCCAATGCTGAACTATTAGTATTCAAATGTTTCAACAAAATCAGTCTGAAGAGGTAAAACCAACTAAGAAGAAGAGGTCAATTTTATCCAGAATGTCAGGCATAGTCCTGTATGCAGATAAGAGAGAATCATGGTGACACAACACAACATCATTGTTTAATGTTGTGACCGTGGGACATCAACCTGCAAACTGAAAGGTATGGTTCCCTATTGGCTCAACAGAAGAGAAGGTTGTGGAGAATGTGGGCATCGATCACACTACCTCTCACATGCGAAGCGAGCGCTCTACCATTTGAGCTAATTCCCCACAATTGAGCCCGACTGGCGAAGTATTCACCAGAGCTGGAAATCTGCACAGCTTTATCGACCTATGACCCATTCATGTACAAATGTGTGTCATCCATAATTTTCTTGAGAAGTTCTTAGCCATGCCTGTGAGATTAAAAGGACGAAGTGTGAAGTTAAAATCACCAATGCTGAACTATGAGTAATTCAATATTTGAACAAGATTTTTATGAAGGGGTAAAACCTACCTGAGAACAGGCGGTAAGTGTTCTCCAGAAGGTCAGATGTAGTCATGTATGTAAGGAAGAGAGCATCATGGTGACACAACACAACATCCTTGTTTTAAGTCAAAAGGGATGGTTCCAATTGGCTCAACAGAAGAGAAGGTTGTGGAGAATGTGGGCATTGATCCCACTACCTCTCACATGCGAAGCGAGCGCTCTACCATTTGAGCTAATTCCCCACTTCTGAGTAAATAAATCACAAAACTTAAACATTTCCTGTCCACCCCTTTCTGCTCAAGTCATGGCCATTTTCAGCTCCTGATGGAAGGGATCTGACATCTCCTGGTAACCTACAATTAAAACATATGTATATTCCACTGCCTCTCATGTCCTATGTACATACAATTATGTATCATGAAGACTTCCCTTGAGATATTCACAGCCATGCCAATGAACATCCTTTTTTAATTTCATGACCTTGGGACATCAACCGGTAAATTGCAAGGCATAGTTCCCAATTGGCTCTAAACAAGAGAAGGTTCTGGAGAATGTGGGCATCGATCCCACTACCTCTCACATGCGAAGCGAGCGCTCTACCATTTGAGCTAATTCCCCTTTCACAGGAATTTGCATGTTCTGTGTGGGTTTTCACCGGGTACTCCGGCTTCCTACCTGAGGTAAATTGGTGACTCTAAATTGCCCGTAGGTGTGAATGTGTGAGTGAATGGTGTGTGTGCCCCACGATTGGCTGGCGACCATCTGGGGTGTATCCCTGCTTCTTGCCCTAACGCGCTGGGATAGGCTCCAGCAGACCCCTGCGACCCTAATGAGGAATAAGTGGGTATAGAAGGTAAGATGAGATGAAGATGAGGGAGATGTGTGTATGGAGCTCTCAAGGCCCCTTGAATCTATCTTGTGACCCTTATAAAATAATTCAAACCAGCTCCACACACAACTGCTTCTCTCAAAGTAGCGATTGGAGAAACTCACTTGTATATATATATATATATATATATATATATATCACTTGTAAATACATGTAAACTACATGTGAACACATATATGAACTACATATGAACACGGTAACCATTATGAACACAGATAAAAACCCATAAAATGAAGGGTTACACAAATTTGTCCAACAAAAACTAAATCTTCTTGTTTTAATTGTGTTATAAATTTGTCCAAAGTTTAGAGAAAGAGGTAACACTTTACTAACATTCATGAGACTCAACATTCATCCCAAAGTTTTCATGAATGTGGAAGACAACTTTTCAAAATAAAAGTCAGACAATTGCAAAGCAGCATTGTTGTTTTGGCGGGCGGCGGGCGACATGGTGGCGCAGGGGTTAGTGCTGTTGCCTCACAGCAAGAAGGTCGCAGGTTCAAGACCTCCTTGGTCCGGGGTCTGGGACCTTTCTGTGTGGAGTTTGCATGTTCTCCCCGTATCTGCGTGGGTTTTCACCAGGTACTCCGGCTTCCTCCCACAGTCCAAAAACATGCTGAGGTTAATTGGCAACTCTAAATTGCCCGTAGGTGTGAGTGTGTGAGTGAATGGTGTGTGTGCCCCACGATTGGCTGGCGACCATCTGGGGTGTATCCCTGCCTCTCACCATAACGTGCTGGGATAGGCTGGGATAGGCCCCAGCAGACCCCTGCGACCCTAATGAGGAATAAGCAGGTATAGAAAATGACTGACTGACTGACAGTCTAAGGCAAAGGATTAGTCCAGAGTCGAAGAGACAGAACTTAGTTTTATAATATAAAACTAAGTTTTATATTATCCCCTTATCTGCATTCCCCTTTGCAGATAAGGGGAATGTCCAAATGGTCCAAGTTACATAAATACAGCTCAGCTGATTGTAGACTAGTTTACCTTCCATTGTTTGACATTCATTGTAGATTTCATAAGATAATCATGAAATATTTACAAAGACTGGAGATGGATATGTTCTAAAATACAAATACATGATTTGTTTGACCATGTTCTGTCTCTTTGACACTAGACTAGTCCATTGACTCAGATGTGTTGTGATCAGGTAAAAAAGGTTTGGAACAAAAATGGCATAAATGCTACTTTGCGATTATTGGACTTAATTGTATGGACTTATTTTGACCATTTGCCAACTCAAGTGTTACAGAAAATGCAAATACACAATTGTATTGCACATAATCTCTAAAACTATCCAGTCATTACAAGAAATTCACAAGGATAAAACATGAGAACAGCTAGAGAACAGTGACAACAACAAATTTGAAGCCAATCATTGTTTTATTTATTTACCAACACCATGAAGATGGAACTATATATATCATTTTAAACTCCCCCAAACATCAGTTTCAATCATTTCACCTTACTTGACACAACACACTGTATTATCTATAACATGTGATTTACACAGTATCAGTATAAAGCTCAAGATTCCTTCATGTTTTCAACTTCAGGCATCGGTGCAGGGGATATTGCCTGGCTTTTGACCCTCGTATATGTGATAGTGGATAGGGCCACAAAAATTGTTATCAACTTTTTCACAACCAACAATCACAAAATGCGTGGCTGACGTGACTTTAGTAACTTTACATTTCGTGCCTTTAGTAGATTCAACATCATACACCTGCATAAACTTTTTGCTGATGCACAAGTTACCGTCGCCTTCTGACAGGCGCACCCCATCACCGGTACAGATCTCGTCCACTTCTCTTTTGTGTTTGGGGTGGATGAAGGACTGCACGGATGTTCTGCCGCAAAGCTTTTCCTCCTCCAGGAATCTGTGTAAAGAGATCATGTTAAGGGTTCACTTGTTTTTTATGACTTGATGAGTGGTTGCAGCACCTTCACTCTAATGTATATATAGGGGGATATCAAGTAAAATGGGCCATTTATGGTTTGGGAGTCCCAACCCTTCTGGAAATTAGAGCCAATGACTACAAAGATTTTCAAAGTGTTAAAAAATGGATAAAACTGTGCTTGACTCTATTAAAAAACATACAAAACCTTTACATGATATCTATCTTGATGGCGTCCATCAGAAATAATGCTGTTAGTTTGATAATATATCATATTTTTTGGAAAAGTGATGTTTCTCTTGGTGGTCCAATTTACCTAACCCCTTCTAAGCTAAAATGGGCCACAAACACGTGTATGCCATCTGATTCAACTAAAACATATACAGCATGTTGATTGAATGGCTCATTTTACCAAATAAGATGGCCCCTTTTATCTGAAACCACTCATGCAAAAAAAAAAGTGGCACAGCGGATGTTCTAAGATTTGTAGGGCCTAAAAAATATGTTTTATCACTTAATCCCAACACAAACTGACCAGAAACAGTCATTATTAATCATAAATAATTTTAAGGTTTAGTTTTTAAATAATTTTAAAAGCAGCTTGTAAGTGATTTACAGCAGTCAGCACAGTGTTTCTAAAACAATATACAACAGTGTCATCTGCATAAAAATTTGCATTTAACACATCAAATTTAACACACTAACTCCTATCTGAAAGATAGTTAGAAAACCAACCAATAGCAGAATTAGACAGTCTTATATTAGTTAGTCTGTGCATTAGTACATCATGGTCCACTGTATCAAAAGCCTTGGAAAAATTAATAAATATAATGTTTGCTGTCCAGGGCCATAACAATATCATTTAGTACTTTGGGAGTTGCAGTAACTGTGATGTGTAATTTTAAAACCAGATTGATGCCAGGATAAAATATCATTAAAACACAAGAAGTCCTTAAACTGTTTACTTACCAGACTTTTTAGAATCTTAGCTAAAGGGCACAGTTTGGAAATTAGCCTATAATTATTGAGTCTTGATGGTTCACAACCTTTCAAGAAGGGGTAGAACGTAAGCCATTTTCCAGATTTGGGGAATTTTCTTAGTAGTTAGTGTTACGTTATAAATGTAGGTCAGAGGTTCTCTAATAAAATCATTCCATTACAAATATAGCATACAATTAGTATCACTGGCTTTTTGTCACCAGAAAAGCCATTGATTTCATCTATTAACTCACATTCTCCATTTGTCGTTCGTTTTCTCTTCATCAACATTGAGTGTATTTTCATGGTAAACGACTTCAATCACTTTTTTAAGGACGTGATTGTGAAGGAAGGTCGTGTGCTCTTCCATGGTGGCTTTCGCCATGCAGGGCAGGCCCTGACCCCCGTGAATGAGGGCGAGGCTGAAGACGATGGAAGGCAGGAGAACGACCTTCATTTTGTCTGGAGTGAAGAAAGAACGAGAGTTTGAGTACTTTGTTGATCAGAAAACTGAATATAAACGCGTCGAAAAAAGTCAAATTCTGAATATATTTAAGGTCTAAAAGTAATTCAAAGAGCTTTTCTCACCTCTGTTGCTGAGTCTGGAGAAGGAACAACAGCGATTCTGGAACAGACTAAATGACCCAGTTCGACTGATGCCAGGCAAAGAATAAAGTCACCTTCCCTCTGCTCTCTCTTTATTCTCATGGAGCTCAGTTATCCGTCATCTGTCCCACCTCCAAACATCATATGGTTCATCATTTATGGTTAACAGAACTTCTACTCATTTGATTTTTTTTTACATTTTTACACACCAGTCCAACAAAGGGTGTTTCTGACTCTGTGAGGACGTCCTGATTAGCCGTATTTACATTGTTTGCATATCACATCCCTACAGTTAGAGAACAAAGACAGTTAAAGAATAGACAAAGGAACATTTGTCATGATATGATATGACACAAAACCTTCATGTTTAACTTTGACTGTTGCAAACCATAAAATGTTTAACCCCTTTCAAGCTTTCTGTCTGATCACAACCACTTATCTTCACCCAAAATGAACCTTCATTAACGTGACCTGTGAATTCTAGTTGGTGGTGCATTTGTAATTCCACTACATTCATTTGATAATTTATAATGTCATTTTTATTAAAGTCTATCTACTCCACACCTGGTTTAAGTTGAATCCTGGCCAGTTCACATTTGGCCAAATGAGTCAATAAATAAAAAAGTAAATTATCAAAAGTAAAAAGCATTCAATGGCATACAACATCTTATACTGTTGGAATAATGTATATTTTATAAACTACTACCCTAATTCTAAATTAATGTAGTGAAGTATAAAGTAGGCCTACCATATTTCCCTCTGAGATATAGTGGAGTAGAAGTGCATAAAATGGAAATACATAAATACAAGTACCTCAAAATTGCCCTTAACTACAGTACTTGAGTAAATGTACGTTACACTATGTTGATAATGTGGAAAAATATATATTATTAAAATATATTATTATATATTAAATTATCTGCTTAAAACCTTTTGTATAAGTTGTCTACTATAATGTTGTAAAAATATGTAATATTTAATTTTTTTCCTTTAAGTATTAAATGACAGTCATAGACTTAATGCGATGTATCTGATTTCCGGCCAACGGAGGAACCCATGAACGCAGCACGGAAACGACGCATGCGCAGAAGCTGCTCGAATCCGATTGGTCCGTTTCAAACTCGGACCGCGGCGCTGTGTTGTGTTTACGTTAAAAAAAAACTATTCTTCTTTATTCTTCTTTCTTCGTACCCGATGTCCCCGATATAACCAGCAGGTAGGTGTTATTTTTAGCCGAGTATTGTTCCACTTACTGTGTCATAACGAGTTATTTCCAGTAAAGTTGAATAAACGTTACGAGTTGACAGGTGCGGCTACTGACGGTAACAGTTGAATCAGGTGAAACCTCCAGGCTAGGCTAAGCTAAGCTAGGCTAACAGTAAGTTAACATTGCGAAGCTTTAGCAAGAAACGTTCGGCTTTTGGTGGAGTTAATAAAATGATAAATGACGATTTCACGGGGTGTGTTTGCGTTATATAACCCTCCTCTTGTCTTAGAGTCTCCACTGACCCGTTTTAGATTATAAAGGCGTAAAATAACCACTTAAATTTGTTTATTTGCATTACGATTTTTTGACTTTGGTACCCCTTGTGTCATAAAATATAACAACAAAAAGATGTTTTCAGTAAATGATAAAATGCTCTGGTTAAAAATGTTACGTTTGTGGTCTCTGGTTATAAAAAATAATAATATAAGCAACAATTAGTGCCAGATTTTCATTTTCCTCTTGTTATCCAGTTTACCTGATTCGTTATTTTTGCCACACTCATCCTTTAGTCACGGATTACAGACTTTTAAAGGATTTTTTGCAAAGATTGAGAAGTCTACCATGTTAATTTAGATTTTGGTAGAGGAATATTCTGCCACTTGAAGGTTTCCTCATCCTTCCTGGTCGTTGTTTTTCCTCCAGGATGATGGAATCATGCTTAAACAGCATGCCCGACATTCGGGAGCAGGTGGAAGTTGATGACTTGAAGAGAGATCTCTCGTCTGATTTCAGCATCCTGCTGGACCCACAGGTAGGATATGACATGACAGATTTATACAGTAGCTTTTCCTGACCCAGGTTTTGTTTGCCATTCACTGTTTTAAGTTAAAAGACTCAAACATTGATCTTCTCTTAGTTCAGTTGTAATAACTACCTGTAATCACCTGTTTCAAATAGAGCAGTCAGCACTCAGGCTGCACCTTTGCATCACTGTTGTGCTCATATGATGTTAAAACACACCCTCTCTGGTAATATGGATTAATTGGCGATTGTCATGGAAAAATGATAAAGTATGACATGAAAATTCAAATATTCTGTGGTAAAATATGCAAAGCAGAACTTTGGAGAAGCAGCAGCAAAACATTTAATTACAGTACTAAAATCTGACTTTAGAATTAGAGTTTAATTCATAAGAATTTGAGTAAATTACCATGTTATAAATGTATTGAAACAACTAAACACTCTGGTTGTTATTCGGTCATTTACAGTAATAAAATATCATCACGGTCACACATGGCCACTGTCTTTTGATATTTTTTGTGGACACTTGAGGCAAAAATCAATACCAGGTGTTAATAAATCCTGTTTAATTAGATCTGGATGTGGTGTTATTAAATCTGATGTTTCAAAACAAACAATTGTTAAGTTATTTTCTTGTTTCTGGGTCAACCATGATGGTTTGTGCAGCAGTCCAGAGAACACCTGCAGGTCTACCTCCGCATCCGACCTTTGACCTCAGCAGAGAGCGATAACGGCGAGTCACAGGTAAAAAGAACCCAATAAAAATCAGAGATTAACTAATTATTTGGGTAAAATATAAATAGAAAGAAGCTGCTGCACTTCATTAAATTCCAGGTGAACAAAAACAGACTAATTCTGCACATTTTTCCTTTTTTTTCCTGTTTTTTTTTCCCCAGGACTGTGTTGTGATCGAAGCTCCTGACACGGTTCTGCTGAAGCCGCCCAGCTCCTCCCTCACAGCCAGACTCAGCTCTGAGAAATGTCTTCCACTGGCCGGACAGCGCTTCCAGTTCTCTCAGGTTGGTGTTTCCTGGCAGAAGAAAAAGCCCAAAAATAGCTGCAGCTACTCTAACTCAGAATAACGTGTATATATTATCGTTCATTCTACCTACTGTTACCTTTTCTACCTTTTTTATTGTATACATGTAAAAACCAGCTTGATTTTTGTTACTAAAAGTGAGTTTTAACCCGTTTAACAATGTTAATGGTTTAATAACACGTCCTATGTTACATTTAACCTGTTCTGACCACAGTTCTTTGAGTAAATTAACATATAAATCAAGTTAGGAAAATATGATATATGTCACTTCAGGCTTTTTAACCTTTAAAATTATCATAGAAAGCCTCATGTGACGTATATGTTCATATATAAATCCCATTTTCATGCATATAATTATCAGTTAAATCACTAACAATCATGTTATGTATATATTTTTATTCTTTTCTTTGCAGAAAATAGCATTTTAATGGCTGTTATAGTTGCTGCTTGCACAAATCAATCTATTTATCCCATTCTTTTTTTGAGATTATTCCAGAGACTTGAATCATTAAATAGATATACACACGTCAGGGTGGAACATCATAATAATCTGAATAAAATAACCTCTTTCGAAGAGGATTTGTTCATGTTCTTGGAAGGAAGGAGCAGCAAGTTGATGATATAAGAGGAATTGTTTATTTTTACCAATATGTAGAGTTGAGGTATACTAGAGTCACATTCTCTGTTTGTCCTGCACAAACTTGGCCAATAAAGCTGATTCTGAATATCTTATCACTTGTATTTTCTCCATTTTAATCAGAAAAGTTGAAGAAATCCTCTTTTCATCTGTAATATTAAGCTTCTTGTCATTACTGAGATGTTTGTTTTTTTCCCACCAGGTGTACGGTCCCGACACGACGCAGAGGGAGCTGTTTGAAGGCACGGTGAAGGATTTGGTGAAAGATGTTCTGGAAGGAGGAAACTCCCTGGTTTTCACTTACGGAGTCACCAACACCGGGAAAACCTTCACATTCCTGGGTCTGTTAAATTACCACCGACGCTACCGCTACGGTTCATGAAGCTCAGGAATAAAATGTCTTGAATCAGATGCAGTAAATGTGTAAATAGCCTGTTAAAATTATATGATATTCAGGTTAAAATCACAACTTTTAGCTGATTAATTGATTAGTTGCAAAATGTTATTTTAATCACCAACTATTTTGATAATCAATTAATGGATTTGAGTCATTTTAAAGAAGAAAATGTCCAAATTCTCTGGTTCCAGCTTCTCTTCTCTGATTATTTCCTGGTTTCTTTAGTCTCTATAATAATAAACTGATGATCTTTGGGTTGTGGACTGTATGTAAATTTGGTCCAGATCCACTGGTGGAGAAGCAAAAGTGAAGAGAAATCATTGTTCTAATCCCAAAAGTTACAAAAATGTGAACGATAAGCTGGAGACTAAGGGCTATAGGTGATTTATATTTAATAACAATGTTGGGAACCTATATATTATCAAAAAATCTGATAAACTATTAAATTAATCCTCATATATATCCTTAATGACTATAATATATAATCCAGTAAAATGACAGAAAATGAAATGAGTCATTTTAAAGAAGAAAATGTCCAAATTCTCTGGTTTCAGCTTCTCTTCTCTGATTATTTCCTGGTTTCTTTAGTCTTTTATAATAATAAACTGATGATCTTTGGGTTGTGAACAAAAAAAAAAAGACATTTTAGTTTGAATCTTTAGCTTTAGAAACACTGATCCACATTATCACCAGTTTTAAACCTAAATTAACTGGTCACTGCTCTGTTGCCTTCACATTTGAGGAATAAATCACCATTTCTTCTATATTTCTGTCCGTTAACGTGTAATTATCCTGACCCATCGTTCTCCTCCTGCGTCTCCAGGCCCTGACGCTGACGCCGGCATCCTGCCCAGGTCTCTGGACGTGATCTTCAGCAGCATCGACGAGCGAGTTTTCACCGGGACGAGCGTCAAACCTCACCGCTGCAGAGACTTCACCAGGCTGACCTGTGAGCAGCAGGCGGACGAGGCTGCGTTCAAGAGAAGCCTCTTCAGACAAATCAAAGACGCTCCGGTTCGTCGACAGAAGTCCTAGAAACCTGAAACGCAACGTTTTAAAATGAAATTATTTATATTAAGATCATTACATTCAAACAACATCATGGATATCAACATCCAAGTAGACTGATGCCAAGCAGCTGCTGGATTTTCAAAATAAAAGTTGTGCCAATCTCAAAATCGGGCGCTGGCTCACAATAGCAACGACAAGTAACAGCTGTTTTTTCCAAAATAAATAAAAGTCAACTGTAATATCAGGCATCGACGATAAATAGTGATGTGAAGTATCCACTGTTTTAATTAATTAATAAATTAATTAATTAAAACAGTGAAATAATTTGGTGAATAATAGGAAAAAAGAGACAAAATAAAATCTAATTAATTAAAGAAGGGAAGAGGGGGAAAAGGGGGGGCCACAAATCACTGTTTTTTCAAAATAAAAGTCATGCCAACCATAATATCAGACATTGACGATCAATAGTGATGTGAAATATCCACTGTTTTTTCAAAATAAAAGTCGTGCAAAGTTCAAAATTGGGCCCTGATAGTAATGCCATCATCAAATCTGTTTTTTTCAAAATAAAAGTCACACCAATCACAAAATCAGGCACTGACATTTAACACAGTGAGCTTTGTCACTTGAATTAATTGTTTTCAGGCCTTTAATAGATGCTGAATATGCAGTCTATTCTTTTATTTCAGTGACTTTCATTGTAATTATTAAATTAACGTTGCTGCTCCTCAGTAAAGTGTTGATGTCCTATAATTTTACAATAATCTCTTCAGTTCTCTGATGTATTTTAATGTTTTATCTTTCATTCTAGAGGGAGAAGAGTAACACCAGCCTGTCCAATTCAACTCAGACGCTACTTGAAGGTACATTTGTCTTATCTTTTCTGTTTTTTTCTGAACTGCAGCTGCAAACTTGACAAACGAATTACAACCAACCAACTAAGAACATTTACTTCAGTACAATTTGAGGCACTTGTATTAATTTCTAAGACAAAAATGTCCAAATTCTCTCAAATCTGATGATTTTCTGGATTCTTTATTCTTCTATAATAATAAATTCATGATCTTTGTACTAAAGTTTTTCCATTTCTTGCTGCTTTTTACTTCAACTTCACAATATTTCAGAGTAAAGTACTTGTACTTTTTACTCCATTACATTTATTTGAAAGCTTTAGTTTCTTATTTACGTAGCCGCTGTTTTTCAAAATAAAAGTTGTGCCAACCACGTGTGATAGTGACACCAAGTATCTCCTGTTTTATTTATCTTTTTAATCCACTACATTAATCCCACAGCTTTAGTTTTTAACCATTTCATATAGCATTAGAAACCACAGCTTTAATTAATGTTCAACTGCATATTTATGTTTATTTATACACATATATACATAAAAATGAATCCTGATGCTGTTCTATTATTATTATTCTGTCCAAAATGTCTCAGATTGATAAAGTAAAACTTTAAAATGCTCCTGCATGTATTTACTAAATAAAATCCAGTAGTAAAACATTGTATAATAACATAACTCAGTCTGTAGAATGAGTACTTTTTACTTTTAATACTTCTCTACTTTTATTTCAGTAACAATAGAGTTCACTGTTTAATCCCACAGTGTTTGTCCCTTCTTCATGTGACTTTATAACTGTAAAAGAACAAAGTTTCTGCTGTTGTTCCTCCTGCTGCAGGGCGATAATTCACTCTCTGTTTTAATCCAGGCTCCTCTGTATCGGCAGCATCAGGAGACAGGATCAGCCTGGAGGTGGAAGCAGACACTAAATTCTCCGTGTGGGTTTCTTTCTGTGAAATCTACAACGAGAACATCCACGACCTCCTGGAGGCGCTGCCCAACGGCGCCGTGAAGCGTCCCGCCCTGCGTCTGTCCCAGGACGTCAAGGGCAACGCCTTCGTCAAAGGTTTGGAGAACTTCCATCATGTCCTTTTGAGTTTCTCCAGGGTTGAGATTTCTGTATTTGCCGTTTGTGCATTAGATCATCAATCTAAGGCTCAAAAATAGCATGTGATGTAACCCTAAAAACATGGTACCTGATAGTTTAATTCTCTTAAAACTAGCTTGAATGCTTCTTAAAACTGTATTTTAAAGACGTTTTTGACTTTCTCATGTTGCCAAACATTAGAATTATTGCAGGATTCTCTGAATCGGCCAATAAAAGACTTGGAAAAATACAAAATACTAGATAAAAACACACTAAGTACAAGTACTACCCTTTATCATACATGTATTTGAGTATTTAACAGATAGCACCTGTATGCAAAGATGGTTATTTTAAATATTGCATCTATATCACACAAGATGAGCATTTTAAACTGTCTTTACTAGTTTTAGTTCAGCTTGTTTTTTAGTGTTAACATATTTTTTGTAAAACCTAGTTTTCCTATTTATTTCAAGTCATGTCATCTTTATTTTTATGGGCAAAAATCACAATTTAGACCCTCACATCCCTAAAAATCCCCTTTAACTGGGGGAATAAATAGGAAGAAACCTCAGGAAGAGGGAAAAAAGGAGGATCCCTCAACTTTAGTGTGATATTAATTAGAATAACATAAATATATTGATTCCTGATGTATGTGGAGGGGACAGCGATGAGTTGCAATCAATTAACGATAATGTCATTATTTCATTATCTTTCATTAGCAGTAATATCCTTTATTGTCACAGCTTTTTACATGACATTGGAGGGTATTAACAGGTCCTCCTGGGTATAGGTGATGCATTTAGTCTGAAAATTGACTCGAATACGACGACTTTAAGACATTTATCTGTCCATAAAGTGGAAATCTCATTTAAAAATGCCAAACTCAAACCTCCAGAAACCAACAGGTGAAGTCCCGGTGGTTAAATCCATTATTAATCCAGTCTATGGTTTAATTCTACATCCTCCAGGCAGGTTATTAATGTTAAATAGGAGCTTTTCTGTCCTAATGAACCCTCGACACCCTCTGTAGCAGCAGAATAACCACATACCAAACACATGCTCTTCTAATTAGCTGTTGTTTGTCCTCAGACCTGCGCTGGGTTCAGGTGAACAGCGCTGACGAGGCCTACAAGGTGATGAAGCTGGGGAAGAAGAACCAGAGCTTCTCCTCCACCAAACTCAACCAGCTGTCCAGCAGGAGGTGAGGACCACAGCAGCTTAACATCAGGACACATGCAGGGAGACGTATATGAACAAATCTGTTTATTTTATCATTTATTTTGTTAGTATCCTCTCATTTCTGTGGTCGAGGCTCTTACTAAGATCAGCAGACCTGACAACATGGACACATTCTGACCTCCTTGTATGATTTGTTCCTTATTATTTCTTTCCTAAATTCAATAAATTTACAGCATCACATGCTTGATATGTTCCTGTAACACTAGTCCTGACTCTCTGGGAAATCACATGTCACACCTGCAGAAGATCTTGGAGCCTTTTTTGGTTTTATCTGTCTTTATGTTGTTTAGTGGGCGTTAATGATGCTAATAACCAACAGATTCATCATTCAGGTCACCTGGATAAGAGCAGATTTAGATGCTACCAATTATTCTGCATCTGGAGTTGACTTCTCTTATTTTTCCCCTTAAATTAAGAGAAAATATGAGGCATTTCTGAGAATGTTGCTGCTTCATGATGATTGGCTGAAACTGGAAAACACCTAGAATTTACCAGCATTAACAGAGATAAATTGCCAGAACCTTTGTACCTTGGTCATTTTGAAAGAATCGCTTCAAATTGTAGTTGCTTGAAGTGTGAAACAAACTACATGTTGAAGTCATGAAACATTTCTGTGATTTTCTATTTGTACAATAAACCTCCATGTCCCTCCCTCTGCAGTCACAGTATTTTCTCCATTCGTATTTTGAAGATTGAAGATGTGGGAACTCCAAGGGTCCACACGATGAGCGAGTAGGTGGATTTAAATATGCTTTAAAAAACCTGATTGTGAGTTTGCAGGTTTTGAATGATTACAGATACTAATATTTCTGTAAAGTGGGAAACATGTGTTTTTATTGTCTCCAGGTTGTGCCTGTGTGACCTGGCTGGTTCAGAGCGATGCGCTAAGACCCAGAACAAAGGAGAACGTCTGAAAGAAGCTGGAAACATCAACACGTCACTGCTCATCCTGGGGAAATGCATCAATGCTCTAAGACACAACCAGCAGGCCAAGTGAGACCAGAGCTTATCTGGACTGTCATTAGACGACAGAGACAATTGAGCTAAAAACAAGGCTGAAAAAGTAAAGCTGTGACGCAATTTCAAGGACTTCAGTCAAAAAAAAATAAGTAAAAATGCAAATTTTTATTTTAGATCTGAAATAAAGTCATTAAAAAAATCACCATGTTTTTTAGGAATAATATATCCTACATATCTGGCTATGAGTCACAAGAACCACTTAAACCACAGGCCTACTTTACAGTTTTCCTGCTATAAATGATAATAAATGGAATCAGAACAAAATCTACAACATGTGAGGTGACTACAGAAGAGTCAGAATCATTTTATGTTGCTGTTATAGAGATAATATAGTTAGAATATTGAAAAACAAATCTAGAATTGTTTTACTACAGATAAAAATACTTATAATACTTTAAATTAACTAACTTATCTGTAACGTGAAGTTCAAAGATCACTTATTTATGCATAACAACATAGAAGTCAGAGGATTGTTAAAGAATTTATGATAGTATTTTTATACTTTATTCATATATAAACATTAAACTCCACTTTTAACAGGTTAAGAGTGTAGCATCACATAGTGTATATCAATAGAATAGAAAGCCTTTATTATCATTATAGAAGGTACAATGAGATTTAAAGTGCACACATAAATTAACAGAGGACAAACTAATATAAAACTACTAACAACTATACATTAACTCTGCAGAACTTATCTAAAGTTAGAGGTACCAAGTAAACGGGTTGATTAAAGTGATTAAATGACAGTTTACAGATAGATATAACATTCCAAGTCTATATCTGCTGCTTCTTCTCGTCCCTCAGGCTGCTGCAGCATGTCCCGTTCAGAGAAAGCAAGCTGACCCACTACCTGCAGAGCTTCTTCTGTGGCCGAGGTAAAGCCTGCATGATCGTCAACATCAACCAGTGCGCCTCCATGTACGACGAGACCCTCAACGTCCTCAAGTTCTCCGCCGTGGCCCAACGGGTGCGTCGTCCTGCGTTTTTTAAAAATTTTCTGCGACCGACCAGAATCTAACGCTGTCCGCCTGCTCCTCAGGTTGTGGTTCTGACCACGAAGCCTCTTTCCGTCAAACCTCTGAGGTCGGCCAGCGACGTGTCGCTGCTGGTGGACAACGCCGAGAGGAAAGCGCTAGGACGCAGCAGGAGGAGTTCTCTGATTGGCTGGGAGAGCAGTCTGGAGGATGTGCAGGTGAAGTGGACGGCAGGAAATGATCGAAAACTGAAATATGGATTATAAAAACCATAGATGCAGCTACGTTGGTGCACAACTAGAGATCTACTAGATCTACTAGATATGAATATTCATTTTTAGAGATAATTTACTCAGAATATTTAATGATAAATGTATATATTTGTTGTTTTTCTGTCCAGGAGGATGAGGATGATGAGTCTGAGGCAGGCGAGACCACGATGGATGAAACTATGGACCAGAGCAGTGTTGAAGAAGATGGTAAAAAGACGCTCCAGGTAAATGATTTTAACAAACCAGGATTTATAGATGGAGATATAATAATGTTTTAGGGAACACAGGCGTCATTGAACAGAAGCAGATTCAAACATTAAAATCTCAAAATGTCAATGTCAAATACCAAACCTAACAGAAGTAGAAAAAATAATTATCATCCTTCGCATTAATTGTATAAAACTTTAATAAAACATCCATTAATAGATTATTAGAGTTACTATATATATATATATATATATATATATATATATATATATATATATATATATATATATATATATATATATATATATATATATATATATATATATATATATATATATATATATATATATATATATATATATCTCAAATAATCATTGTTGGAAAATCAATAGTTTTCAAATCAACCATACTTATGTTGTTTTCTTCTCCTTGTGTCTACATCCTTGTTTTCTCTCCTCCTCCTGTTTCTCGTCCTCCTGTTTCTCCTCATCCTGTTTCTCCTCCTCTGTTTTCTCCTCCTGTTTCACCTCCTCCTGTTTCTCCTGTTTCACCTCCTTATTTTTTCTCCTCCTCCTGTTTCTCCTCCTCTTGTTTCTCCTCCTCCTGTTTCTCCTCCTCCTGTTTCTCCTTGTGTTTTTTCTCCTCCTGTTTCTCCTCCTCCTGTTTCACCTCCTTGTTTTTCTCCTCCTCCTGTTTCACCTCCTCCTGTTTCTCCTGTTTCTCCTCCTCCTGTTTCACCTTGTGTTTTTTCTCCTCCTCCTGTTTCTCCTCATCCTGTTTCTCCTCCTCCTGTTTCTCCTCCTCTGTTTTCTCCTCCTGTTTCTCCTCCTCCTGTTCCTCCTCCTGTTCCTCCTCCTCCTCTGTTTTCTCCTCCTGTTTCTCCTCCTCCTGTTTCTCCTCCTGTTTTCTCCTCCTGTTTCTCCTCCTCCTGTTTCTCCTCCTCCCGTTTCTCCTCCTCCTGTTTCTCCTCTGTTTTCTCCTCCTGTTTCTCCTCCTCCTGTTTCTCCTCCTGTTTCTCCTCCTGTTTCTCCTCCTCCTGTTTCTCCTCCTGTTTCTCCTCCTCCTGTTTCTCCTCCTCCTGTTCCTCCTCCTCCTCCTGTTTCTCCTCCTGTTTCTCATCCTGTTTCTCCTCCTCCTGTTTCTCCTCCTCCTGTTTCTCCTCCTCCTGTTTCTCCTCCTGCAGCAGCAGATGTTCCTGGTGAAGGAGCTGCAGGTCCAGCTGAAGAAGGAGCGAGCAGAGAACATGCTGATGGAGGCTCGAGTCAGAGAAGAAGTCAGCAGAGAGTTCACTAAACTCTTCTCTGAAATGCAGACAGACTTTAAGTGAGACTTTAAACCTTTTACTACACATAACAACACAGGAAACTATATTTAAACCCACATGTGGATTTCACTTTAAAGTTCATGTCTACAGTTCAACAATCTAACATACACTCACTTTAATTAGGACCATTATTATGTTGAATTAAAATATTTTAGACCCTGCATGAGTCAGTATAACTGGATTATTGTTGAAATGGTAACTTTTAACTCTCTATACATTAGTATAAATAATTCACAAACGGCCCTAACAAGTAAGAGTAAAGATATTAAAGAGAAATATTAAATAGACAAAATGTATAAATCCTAACCCATAAGAACCTGGATCTATTTCTAATAATGGATGATATAAATTATATATTATTAATTATATTATTATATAGATATTAATCAGATCAAACTTATAACTTTCCTGGTTCATTTTAACAGTTATTTAATTGAGCAGCTCGTTATCATTTCTCTTATTGTGACACATGACTTTTAATGTTAAAAGCCTGGTTATAAAGGTGTACACATATATATATATATATATATATGCCATGATGTTTTCCTAATGTGTTTTATGTCCATTTATTCAGAACAGGTTAAATATAACGTTGTTAAATGGGTTAAAACTTACCTTTAGTAACAAAAATCCAACAATTTAAGTTAAGAATGAAGGGGCGGCTTCTTACGGTTTTAAACAAAGGGATGTTTTTTCTCGTATGCCTTTAAAACATGACATCAGTCTATTAGGAAGTTGTTCTTCTAATATATGATAATGATAATTAATGTGTTAATTGTTGTTTAGCGCTCGCCTGGTGAGGGAGAGGGAGCTGCTGGAGGAACGAGCTGAGAGGAGGTTGGACATCTTCAAGAACCTCGTAGAGAAAATGAACACGGACGGACCTGGAGCTGACGTCCACGTCACGGTGACCAGTTTAATTCCACTGAAATCACACTGATGGGTTATTTCTACTTAATGGGATAGTTTGACAATTTGGGACTAGAATAGAGTAGAATTGTTGAATTGTTCCTTTAATTTCCCCTGCTAAATATGTCCATTTCTTTTAAAACCTTTATTAATTAAGGATGAATACAATGACATGTTATTTCCAACATCAATATATTAATAATAGTAATGATAATAATATCAGTAATTAAATAATGAGGGTAAAATGATTTATTACTAAAAAAAATGGCTGAAAGTTGCATTGAATCGAAGGTGTTGATCGCTTCGTCTTGTTTAAAACATGTTAAAACAAACACTTTCCTTAATTATTGAGTTTGACCTGTTTCTTCCATTAAAATAATAATGGGGAAAGTTTATACCAAAATTAGATGGCAACTATTCTGAAAATTAATTCATCCTTTTATTGATTTATTTATTTTTAGAAGAAGAAAACGTCCAAATTCTCTGGTTCCAGCTTCTCTTCTCTGATTATTTCCTGGTTTCTTTATTCTTCTATAATAATAAACTGATGATCTTTGGGTTGTGGACAAAAAAAGACATTTTATATTGAATCTTCAGCTTTGGGGAAAAAGCGACTGACATTTTACACCATTTAATGAACCAAACAACTAATTGATCAATCGTCTTAATTAATAGATAAAAGGACGAGGGCTGCAACAACTAATTGATTAAAGCGAGTAAAGTAGTATTCAGCTGGAAGCTGATGGCTGTAAAAAAGAAACTGCAGCACAACTTTAGGGTTTTTTGTACCCAATGTCGCTTACATTTAATTTTTATGAGTTGTAAACAAGTTTTGAATAAATAAAGTTTGGTTAATCAAATAAAATCCTGGAAATTCAAATGTATTTTTTATCCCTTTTTACTTGATTAATACAAATGTTGTAAATGAGTATTTTAACCCACTAGTCTCCTATAATAACATCATCTCTGGTGTTTTTTCTGTCTCCTGCAGGACAAATCTCTGGACTCCTCCTCCTCCTCTGAACTGCCGGGAATGAAGAAGATCGCTGAGGCTGCTCATAAATATCTGAGTTCAGACCGAGCAGGATCTCAGGAAGACAAACGCGACGCCGTAGAGAAGCTGCTGAAGAAGATTCTGGAGATGATTGAGCACCAGAGGAGAGCTGAAGAGCATAAAACCACAGGTTTGTATCATCACAAATGCACCGTCAGTGATTTAAAGTCAATGATAATGTCTGTATGAACAGTTTAAACGTTCCTCCTATTTATACTGGATAGTAGAATCCTTCAAATATGCTTCAATAGTAGTGATAGAGGATTGATGGATGGATTTTAATTTAGTGTCCAACCCACATGGGTTTACAAGAAAATACAGTTGAACAACATTATATCTCATTTTAATACGACCCACACATGGCAAATATAATCTACTACAACAAATGTCCCCTCCTCAGGCACGTTTCAAGTGTTTTTATAAGAAATTTAATATAAATAGACGACATTTTACTATAAATTGTTTGTGTTTCCTTAGTGGAAGTATAGTAAAATACTGTAACATTAAAACATAGCTATTTGACTCATTTGGCTGCTTTTAAACATGTTTTCTCACTGTGGATTTCAAGGTTCCCACATGTCTTGGACAATGATTGGCTAACATATAGGAAATGAGGGAAAAAAAAGGTCAAATGTCATGGAAATGATTAAGTTATCCTAGAAAGTTATTTATCCTCCTCTCCCCTGTGAGAGAATGGAAACGGGTTAAACGTTCTGCATTATTTTCACCAATCTAATTTGACTTTGTCGCTGCATTTAGTGACTTTTCAGACCCTTTTTTCATGAGAAAGAGAAAAGACGGCTGTGGAAAGTTAAAATATCCTATTAAATGTTCATTTAAACTGCTGGATTTGTTATTTCCACTGTTGTTACTATAAATAAATGTGATTTAACGCGGCTAAAGGAAAGACAAGTGTATTTGTATAGTACATTTCAACAAGATAATTCAACATTTAAAACATTAAAAGCATTAAAATTTAAAAACAGTTGATTGAAAGGGTAAAAATCAGTGATTCAAAATAAAAAAAAAACATTTAAATCATATAAGAATAACAATAAAAAGTCTTTATTGTCATTATCCTGGATAACAAAATACCAAAATAAGGTTTACATACAATAGAATAAATAGAGGTACCTGTTGATAAATATAAAGTATTGCATATAAAGGCACTTACAGAATAATTTCAGGTTAAGAGAGGGAACTCTGGATCATAAAGAGATTCTCTAACGGTCAATCTGATTACATATTTATAGTATTTCTTAATTTCCGCTGCTGTTTCCAGGTGAATCCAGTGAAGTGGAGGACGAGGAGAAGACGTCACAGCTGGACCAGCTGCAGAATTCAGAGAGAGAGCAGCTGCAGGTGAGACTTGAAAGGAAAAGTGGTGCGTGAATCATTAATAACTCTGAACAGGATGAAGTGTCACTACACTGAGTTTTATTATCTCTTCTCCTCAAAAATATAACGTAACGTGGATAAATAAGCAATTAAAGCCTTTTTCAACAGCACCAATGCTGTTGTCTTCATCCAGGGGAGTAAAATAAAGTAACGAAGCCGTCGTTCTAACTGCTGCTGCTGCTGATGATGATGATGCTGCTGTTGATGCTGCTGATGCTGCTGATGCTGCTGATGCTGCTGATGATGCTTGTTCTGGACTGGGTTCATTTTTAAAAGGAATTGATGTGTTTGTGTTCTCTTCCAGCCACTAGGTGGTGTCTTTTCTTTGGGGTTTGGGCAGTCATGTTGAAATTCAGTTAGTCATGTGACATGTATAGGAAATCCCCTTGTATGCTCTGTGACATTAAGAAGAATTTGGCATGGTAGACTGAGCAGCTGATAAATCCAACCTCATCCTCTTTGAGATCGTTTTTAGAAGCATCGTCTGTAAGTATATGTGAATAATATTGTTTGTGTTAACATATTAGATGTATATTTTCGTATATTTTGTAACTTTACTTAAGTAACGGTTGGTAATTATTTGGCATCACGCTTTTCACAGATTATGCTAGTTATTAGCTTGCTAGGTTAGTTGTAGACCATATGCTTGGGGATGTGTTTGGATATTTTGATAATTACGCATTTTATGCTGATGTATATTTTAATTTCTTTCTTTATTGTAGTTTTACACCTTTTGCATGCTGTCAATGAATAAATTCTGCAAATCTGACCAGCGTGTGGAAGGAGTCATCTGTCTGTCTAATTAAGGAAGGGGAACTCTTTAATGAGGGCAGAACAGTAAAAAGACGAACTCAACAGCGATTTCCACCACTGTGAGTACGAGATCCAGCCTGTTCTACATCTACCAGTTTCAAGATGTCGTCATCAGAAGGAAAGAAGTGTGAAACAAGGTCAGAGTGCTCACACTCATCTAAGACATCGAGTTCATCCAAACGCTCCATCAGATCTGCAGCTAGCTTAGCTGCAGTGGAAGCACGAGCCAAGGCTGAAGCTGCACGTACTAGAGCAACTTATGCACAAAGGGAAATTGATCTTAAAGTACAGAAGACACGTCTTGAAGCCACATTGGAGGCCATGCAGCAAGAGAAAGAGGCTGAGGCTGCATGCGCTGAAGCTAATATATTGGAAGCAGCAGTGGATTCAACAGCCATGGGGGAGCTCGCTAGAGCTCATGATATAGACCAAGGCTCATCATATCGTTCAGTTGAGAGAACAGAGAAATATGTACGAGAACAGTATGCCTATGTGAAAGCTGAGGAGCCGACAGTTGATCCGGAAGAGGATAAAAAGGGCGATTTCACACTTTCAACAGTTGTTCACCCGAAGCCAGCTGATGATTCTCATCTACATGTGGAACCACCAAGTCAATGGGAGAGGCAGCATTTGTCTGTGAAAGCCACAACTTCTACTGCAAAAGCAATTGATAGAAGGCAGACAGCACGGCAGTTTACACCGAAAAGAGAAGACGCATTCAGTGCTCCACAGCCATCATCTGAAGCAAGAAGGCCATGGACACCAAGACATGATACAGTGCATGACAACTATCCACGTGTAGGAGAATACAGTTCGAATGCATCAGTGCTCGGAAGATTCCTGGCCCGCCGCGAGCTACTTACAGCTGGAATGACCAAGTTCGATGACAAACCTGAGAACTACTGGGCTTGGAGGTCTGCCTTCTGTAACGCCACCGAAGACCTAGGATTGAAGCCTAGTGAGGAACTCGACCTACTAATTAAGTGGCTCGGATCAGAGTCTGCTGAGCATGCAAGGAGAGTGAGGTCAGTTCGTATCAACCACCCCAGCGAGGCCCTCAACATGGTATGGCGAAGATTAGAGGAGGTTTATGGATCGCCAGAGGCCATGGAGACAGCTCTCTTTAGTAAGCTTGAACGCTTCCCCAAGATCTCCAATAAAGAACCCAAGCGGCTGCGGGAGTTAGGCGACCTTCTCTTGGAAATGGAGGCAGCCAAGCAGGATGGCTACCTATCTGGTCTGGGTTACCTGGACACGGCACGAGGCATTAACCCGATCCTAGAGAAACTGCCGTTCAACCTGCAGGAGAAATGGATGGTGCATGGTACAAAGTATAAAGAGAAATATAACCTCAACTTCCCACCCTTCTCTGTGTTCACTGATTTCATACGTGCAGAAGCAAAGATGAGAAACGACCCGAGCTTTGCTGCTGCAGGCCCCAGCACCATGCCTCCTAAAGGGGAGAAATTCTCATTGAGATCAGTTAAAGCCCCTATTGCTGTGCATAAAACAGAGGTGGATAATGCTGGCAAGGGGAATGAGACCAATAGATCAGGAAACCTGAAGAACCAGTGTCCGATACATAAAAAGCCACACCCCCTTCCAAGGTGTAGGGCTTTTAGAGCAAAACTGCTGGATGAGCGTAAGGCCTTCCTTAAGGAGAACGGCATATGCTTCCGCTGTTGTTCTTCAACCTCCCACCAAGCTAAGGATTGCAAAGCTATCATCCAGTGCTCTGAATGCAACAGTGATAAGCACATCGCAGCCCTTCATGCTGGTCCTGCACCATGGTCGATAAAGCCAGCTAGTGGCCTCTCTGAAGAGCATGGCGGGGAGGGAGAGGAATCTACTCCTGCATCAGTTGCCACCTCAATCTGCACAGAAATCTGTGGGGACAGCACAGCTACCAAATCTTGTGCCAAAATCTGTCTGGTCTACGTATATCCTAAAGACCAACCTGAAAAGAAGACGAGAGCATACGCCATCCTAGATGACCAGAGTAATAGGTCACTAGCCAGGTCATCTTTCTTTGAGATATTTGGCATAGCTAATAACACTTCTCCCTACACACTCAAAACTTGTGCAGGTTTGTCCGAGGCTGCAGGCCGCAGAGCAAGGGGGTTCATCGTGCAATCAGCTGATGAAAAGACCAGTCTAGCTTTGCCCACACTTATTGAGTGTGATCAACTTCCTGATAATCGGGCAGAGATTCCTACACCTGCTGCTGTGAAGTACCAATCTCACTTGAAGTCACTTGCCTCTATGATTCCTCCTCTTGACCCCAAGGCAGAGATCTTACTTCTTTTAGGAAGAGACCTTATTCAGGTGCACAAGGTGCTTGAACAGCGTAATGGCCCTCCGCATGCTCCCTTTGCTCAACGATTAGCCCTTGGCTGGGTAATAGTAGGGGATGTGTGTATTAACGGTGCACACTTACCTTCGTCTGTGAACACCTACAGAACCTACATACTTGAGAATGGACGTCCCAGCATTCTGTGTCCCTGCCTCAACAAGATTGAAATCAAAGAGAAGCTCAATCACACTTGCCAGTTCCAGAATCCTTCAGTTTTAGAACGGCTGTCCCTGCCAAGTGACAAAATGCGACTCATGGGGGAGTCCATCTTCTGCCACACAAAGGACGATGACAAGACAGCACCTTCTATGGAAGATCTGGCCTTCCTGAGAATTATGGAGAAAGAACTGAAACAGGGTGATGACAACAGCTGGCAGGCTCCACTTCCTTTCCGCAGCCCACGCCAACGTCTCCCTAACAACCGTGAACAGGCGAGGACCCGTCTGGCTGCAGTCACCAAGGCACTCAGGAAACACCCAGAGAGGAGAGAGCATTTCACTGAGTTCATGGGCAAGCTCTTTGAGAATGGACATGCAGAAGTGGCACCGCCCTTACCACCACATGACGAGTGCTGGTATCTACCTTTCTTTGGGGTGTATCACCCTCAGAAGCCTGGACAGGTGAGGGTCGTATTCGACTCCAGCGCGCAACACCAGGGGGTATCCCTCAATGATGTCCTCCTCACCGGCCCAAACATGAACAACAGTTTGCTCGGGGTACTGCTACGGTTCAGGAGGGAACCAGTGGCAGTAACGACCGACATCCAGCAAATGTTCCATTGCTTTGTCGTAGGTGAGGACCATCGGAACTTTCTGCGCTTCCTCTGGCATCGCAATAATGACCTGGATGATGACGTAATTGAGTATAGGATGCGCGTACATGTCTTTGGAAATAGCCCATCACCATCTGTGGCCACGTACGGGCTCCGTAGAGCTGCTGCAGAGGGAGAGAGGGAGTACGGTATAGAGGCAAGGCTGTTTGTTGAGAGGAATTTCTATGTTGACGATGGCCTTTTGTCTGTTCCTTCAGAAGAGGAAGCCATCACTCTTCTTCACAACACTCAAGACATGCTGGCTCTCTCCAACCTCCGGCTTCACAAGATCCTGTCCAACAGGGTGGCAGTAATGAGAGCCTTTCCTCCGGATGATCTAGCGAAGGGGATGAAAGACCTGGATCTCAGCACAGACCCCCCTCCCATGCAGAGAAGTTTAGGGGTGAGCTGGGACATTTCAGAAGACGTATTCACCTTCCAAGTTGCTGAAGCAGAGAAGCCTTACACAAGACGTGGTGTACTGTCAACGGTAAACAGTCTGTTTGATCCACTAGGCTTCGCTGCCCCTGTAAGCATTCAAGGAAGGTCTATATTGAGGGAGCTCACTACAGAGTCTTGCGACTGGGATGCCCCTCTCCCTGAGGAAAAGTACAGAGAATGGAAGCTATGGAGGGATTCCCTAAAGGAGCTTGAACATCTAAAGATCCCGCGCCAATACACCTCCATCTCTCTCCGCCAAGCATGCAGTAAGGAACTTTGTGTATTCTGTGACGCTTCCACGGCTGCTATAGCTGCTGTTGCCTATGTGAGGACAACTGATGAAAGCGGCAACGTAGAGGTCGGCTTCATATTTGGCAAAGCAAAGCTAGCTCCGCATCCGGAAACAACAGTCCCAAGGCTGGAGCTGTGTGCAGCAGTCCTGGCTGTAGAGATCGCAGACGCGATTGCAGATGAGATGGACACCATCTTTGATGCTGTGACCTTTTACTCGGACAGTAAGGTGGTCCTAGGGTACATTCACAATGAATCAAGACGATTCTTTGTCTATGTGAGCAACAGGGTGCAGCGCATAAGGAGGTCAACAAGTCCTAAACAATGGAAATACGTCCCCTCAGGCCAAAACCCGGCTGACCATGGCTCACGATCAGTCCCAGCAGGCAGCCTGACTAGCACCACATGGCTGTGTGGGCCACCGTTTCTGTTGAGGTCAACTGAGGTTGAACCTGCACTTAGTTCCTTCGACTTAGTGGATCCTAGTACTGATGCTGATGTTCGCCCACAGATCACCTGTCATCTCAACAGGGTTACCAGTGATCGACTTGACCCTGTGCGTTTTGAGAGGTTCTCCAGTTGGCGGTCACTCAATCGAGCAGTCGCTAGGCTTGTGCATGTTGTCCACTCCTGCACATACAGGGACAGCTTCAAGGGTTGGCACATTCATAAGGGACCCTGCCCCAAAGAAGACTTGGAGAAAGCAAAAAATGTCATAGTGCGGGCTGTCCAACAAGACTCCTTTGCAGAGGCATTGGAATGCATCCGGGGAGGAATAGCCATTCCTAAACAAAGCCTATTCCTCACCCTGTGTCCTTACCTTGATAGTGTTGGAGTTCTCAGAATTGGAGGACGCCTGTCAAAGGCAAACCTGGATGGAGAAGAGGTTAGTCCCGTGATCCTGCCTGGGCAGAGCCACGTCACAACTTTGCTTATCCGGCATTATCATGAGCAGGTCCAGCACCAAGGACGCCACCTCACCGAGGGTGCTTTGAGAGCAGCAGGCCTGTGGATTATTGGTGGGAAACGGCGCATCAGCAGCATCCTTCATCACTGCGTCACATGTAGAAGACTACGCAGGAAGATGGAGACTCAAAGGATGGCTGACTTACCTGTGGACCGCCTCAGCACAGATCCTCCTTTCTCATTCGTGGGTGTGGATGTCTTCGGACCATGGATGGTCGTGGCACGGCGGACCAGAGGAGGACTGGCTAGCAGCAAAAGATGGGCTGTGCTTTTTACATGTATGAGCACCAGGGCAGTACATATAGAAGTACTGGAGTCAATGGACTCTTCAAGTTTCATCAACGCTCTCCGGCGGTTCTTCTCAATCAGGGGACCAGCCAAACAAATCAGGAGCGATTGCGGCAGCAACTTCATTGGGGCCTGTAAAGAGCTGCAGATGGAATCTGTGTCTGGGGACAAAGAGGTGCAAGGATTTCTCAATGACAATGGCTGTAAGTGGATCTTTAACCCACCACATTCTTCGCACATGGGGGGCAGTTGGGAGCGGCTAATCGGACTATCACGGCGTATCCTGGACTCAATGCTGTTGAAAGTTGGCCCAGCAAAGCTCACGCATGAGGTCTTGATAACATTCATGGCGGAGGTCTCGGCTATCCTGAATGCTCGTCCGCTGGTTCCTGTGTCCACAGACCCCGACTCCCCATTCATCCTGACACCAGCGACACTTCTCACACAGAAAATCAGTGCCCTTCCCCCTCCCAAGGGTGAATTCGACGAGAAGGACCTCTACGGCAAGCAGTGGAGGCAGGTCCAAAGCCTCGCAAACACCTTTTGGCACCGATGGAGAACTGAGTACCTCCCCACCCTGCAGAGGCGCAGGAAGTGGGAAAAGGGGAAACCCAATCTGAAAGAAAGTGATGTTGTCCTCCTGAAAAATGACCAGATGCAGAGAAATGACTGGCCCATGGGCGTCATCGTCAAGACCTTCCCCAGTGCAGACGGGAGGGTGAGGAAAGTGGAGATCAAGACTACAAGGGATGGGTCAAGCAAGACCTTTCTACGGCCTGTCTCAGAGGTCATCCTACTCCTCTCACCAGAGACTGATTAAGATGTATTGTTTCTTACTCCCCTTGTTAAAGGTGGCATCCTCTTAGATACCAGGCGGGGAGTGTTCTGGACTGGGTTCATTTTTAAAAGGAATTGATGTGTTTGTGTTCTCTTCCAGCCACTAGGTGGTGTCTTTTCTTTGGGGTTTGGGCAGTCATGTTGAAATTCAGTTAGTCATGTGACATGTATAGGAAATCCCCTTGTATGCTCTGTGACATTAAGAAGAATTTGGCATGGTAGACTGAGCAGCTGATAAATCCAACCTCATCCTCTTTGAGATCGTTTTTAGAAGCATCGTCTGTAAGTATATGTGAATAATATTGTTTGTGTTAACATATTAGATGTATATTTTCGTATATTTTGTAACTTTACTTAAGTAACGGTTGGTAATTATTTGGCATCACGCTTTTCACAGATTATGCTAGTTATTAGCTTGCTAGGTTAGTTGTAGACCATATGCTTGGGGATGTGTTTGGATATTTTGATAATTACGCATTTTATGCTGATGTATATTTTAATTTCTTTCTTTATTGTAGTTTTACACCTTTTGCATGCTGTCAATGAATAAATTCTGCAAATCTGACCAGCGTGTGGAAGGAGTCATCTGTCTGTCTAATTAAGGAAGGGGAACTCTTTAATGAGGGCAGAACAATGCTGCTGCTGCTGCTGCTGCTGCTGCTGATGCTGCTGCTGATGATGCTGCTGATGCTGATGATGCTGATGCTGCTGATGCTGATGCTGATGATGCTGCTGATGATGATGATGATGATGATGCTGCTGCTGCTGCTGATGCTGCTGATGCTGATGATGCTGCTGATGCTGATGATGATGATGATGATGATGATGATGCTGCTGCTGCTGCTGCTGCTGCTGATGCTGCTGATGCTGCTGATGCTGCTGCTGATGCTGCTGATGCTGCTGATGCTGATGATGCTGCTGATGCTGATGCTGATGCTGATGATGATGATGATGCTGCTGCTGCTGCTGATGCTGCTGATGCTGCTGATGCTGCTGATGCTGCTGCTGATGCTGCTGATGCTGCTGATGCTGCTGATGCTGCTGATGCTGATGCTGCTGATGATGATGATGATGCTGATGCTGATGATGCTGCTGATGATGATGATGATGATGCTGATGCTGCTGCTGCTGATGCTGCTGATGTTGCTGCTGATGTTGCTGCTGATGTTGCTGCTGATTTTGATGCTGATGCTGCTGATGTTGCTGCTGATGTTGCTGCTGATTTTGATGCTGATGCTGCTGATGTTGCTGCTGATGTTGCTGATGCTGCTGATGCTGCTGATGCTGCTGATGCTGCTGATGCTGCTGCTGATGCTGCTGATGCTGCTAATGCTGCTGTTGCTGCTGATGCTGCTGATGCTGCTGATGCTGCTGCTGATGCTGCTAATGCTGCTGTTGCTGCTGATGCTGCTGATGCTGCTGATGCTGCTGATGCTGCTGCTGATGCTGCTGATGCTGCTGCTGCTGCTGCTGCTGCTGCTGATGCTGCTGCTGTTGATGCTGCTGATGCTGCTGTTGATGCTGCTGTTGATGCTGATGCTGCTGTTGATGCTGCTGATGCTGATGCTGCTGCTGTTGGTGCTGTTGCTGCTGCTGCTGATGCTATAGGACCAAGCTTCTATGGATTAATCACATTCCACCACCTGTGGCAGCAGGTGGAATATTTGTATTGAAAGACTATAAAGACTATAATTTGAATTATGCTAATAATTTGGATTTCAACCCAATATGGAGGTTAAAGGTTTGCCCTTCCATGAAAACATGAATTCATTATGGAGACCTGCTGGAACCAGATATACAGCTTATATGTAAAGAAATACATTATAGATATTTACACAATCAATTAATCTTCAATTTATATAAAAGGGAAAGATGACTTGAGAAAAAAGGTGCATTTTCTACAATATTCTCTCAATTATTCCAAATTCAATGAGTCTATTGTTGCCTGGGCTGCAACTAATGACTATTCTGATTAAAGGATTAATTTATTGATTATTGGAATAATCAGTTTATTATTATAGACGACTAAAGAAAATAATCAGATTCACAGGACTGTCACATTTAAAAAAAATAAATAAAATAATTCCTTTATTTATTATCCCATTAACACATTTTCCTATTATTTGTGTACTATTTTAACTTTGTACATGAATTAATTTAATTTAAAACTTTATTTTCTATTTTATATACTGAGGTGGAAATGCAGAGAGGATTAATGGATGGATAAATAAATAGATTTAAAAATTAATAAATAAAATGGACAATCAAATAAATGCCACATTTATGTGCAAAAGGAAAACGTTCACAGACAAATAAATTTAATTTTAAAAATATGTGCATTTACTTTCATATTAATTAATGAACTGAGTCATTCATTTATTTATTTTTGTTCATTCCTCCATAATTTTGTCCATGAGTTTTCTCCACTTTCTGTTATAAATCATCTAAAGCAAAAACCTTATTTTTAGTTTTTGTGACTTTAAGGACATGAAAAAGTTTAACGAGAGCAGCAGAAACACATAAAATTGTAAATATAGTGTTGTTCAAACAACAAAATACTAATTCATCAGTGCTCGTTTCATCCAGGAGTTGTCGGAGGCCCTGGAGAAGGAGAAGAAAGCCAGAGAAGACGCCCTCACTGCCCTGGAGTACCAGACCATGGGAAAAGAGGAGGCCCTGGCCTCCCTGGAGGAGGAGAGGAAAGCCAGGGAGGAGACGCTCAGTTCCCTCATGGAGCTGAGGAGGAGCAAAGAGGAGGTGATGGCAGCTCTGGGAGAGGAGAGGAAAACCAAAGAGGAAGCCTTTACAGCCCTGCAAGAGGAGAGGAGAGGAAGAGAGGAAGCCATGGCTGCTCTCAAAGAAGAGAGGAGAAGCAAAGAGGAAGCCGTCGCAGCTCTGGAAGAAGATCAGCGAAGTAGACCAGGTTTACCTGCTGGTGAGGAGAAGATCAGCCAGGAGGAGAAGATCAGCCAGGAGGAGAAGATCAGCCAGGAGGAGAAGATCAGCCAGGAGGAGAAGATCAGCCAGGAGGAGGCTCGGCCTGTCGGAGACCTGGAGAGGAGTCGTATCAGCAAACTGGTCGAAGAAAGAGAGAAGATGCAACAGGAAGCAGAGGCCCTTCGACAGGAAGTCAGAGAGCTGACGAATAAACTGAAAACCTCAGAGAGCCAGGTAGGACACAGCAGGATTTAAATCTAATTAGACTCTACATCCAGCATCCAGCAGAAGATAGAACCAGTCCAGTTATTGAGTAGAAGTATCTCATTCCACTGGCAGATAATTTAGTTTATCTCAAGTTTTGTGGTTCAATATGGTCTTTTTTTAAAAGAATAAAAGATTAAATTGACTAAAATCAACAGTGAATTGAGATAATTCTACTCTATTGTGGACTAATTCTACTAAAACCTAATCAGTTTTTGCATTGCACAAGAGAGAGATTCTATTTATTTATGCTAAATAATCAGTGCTTTACTAAAATTGTCAAGTTTTATCTGCTTTTCATGCAGATCCACCCAACTAGATCTAGAGGATACTAGATGGCTCATCTCCAACGAGCCTAATTCTATTTGTTGAATCCACCACAGGTGACCGACCAGTCGCTGAAAGCTGAGCAAGCCTCAGTCCAGCTGCAGGAGGCCCAGGCACAGCTGGATGAACACAGCAAGGAGATCCAGGAGAAAAGCTCCCAGATCCTCAGCCTGAACCAGGAGCTCCACGGCCTGAGGGAGGAGCTGCAGACCACACATCAGCTGAGAGAGGAGGTGGGAGACCTCCGGAGGAACCTGGCCGAGGAGAAGGACAACAACGACAGAGAGGGGAGACGTCTGCTGGAGCTGCAGGAGGAGCTCCAACGAGAGAAAGAAAACCAGAGGAAGCTGATCTCAGAGCAGCAGCTGGAGGAGCTGAACCAGAAAACGTCCACGGAGACGGACTCTGAGCTGAAGGAGAAGCTGCAGGAGTGCGAGGCTCAGGTGAAATCTCTGCAGGAGAAGCTGCAGGAGGCGCAGGAGCAGCGCGAGGAGGAGGAGAACCAGGCCGTGCAGGAGGCCAGGCGTAAGGAGGTGGAGCGGAGGAGGGAGCTGCTGGCTGTAGCTCAGGAGGCCATCGCTCAGAAAGATGCTGAGCTGCTGAAGAAAGAGGAGGAGATCAGCAGGTAGGAATGAATTCAGGGTGTTGTCCTACAGTAACTTTAACATGTCAACCTGCATTTTCAGCTTAGTTTAAGTCTGAGTCACATGCTTTTATTGGTTTTAGTCATATTTAGTTCTTTTGTTTAGTCTTATTATTTCTGAGCCTAGTTTTAATTTAAGGAAAATCCAAGTTTAGTTTTAGTTTTCATGTCATTATTACTATTGCCCCTGATTCTGAAGTGTAAATTATTAGCTCAGAGCCTTTAATTGATTCTGGGTTAACAGAAACTAAAAGTAGATTAGCAACAATTAAGTTTAAATTCATTTTTAGGCCAAATTGTCTGATTTTACTTTCTCTAATGTGATGACTTGCTTTTCTCTGTCTATATAACATTATAACTGAACATTAAAGTGTCATTGACTGGTATAAATCTGATAAAATCACATCATACCTTCCTTCTCTGCCTCATAAGGCCAATATCAAAAGTGGAAAAATTACAGTTTCAAAGGAAAACTATTCAGCAAACGTATGAACAAACAAATAAATAAATTATAAAAGACCCAGTAAGAATAAAATGAATAAATAAATCTGATGACACCGAATAAAATCAGATGATCTGAAATAAACAGTCACGTCTGTTTGGAATAAATCAGTTTTATATGGAGTTTTTTGTATTTTTTCATAAGATAAGAGAATCAGAGTGTGTATTACTACCTTATCTTATGTTTCTGTATTCAACTGTATTAACGTCTCATTATAAAATCCATTATTTCTTCCCTTTCATCTCCCTCCAGTTACTTGTATTACTACCACTAATCCTTGTTATTTCATCCCAGACTGAAGCAGAAAGCAGATCAGGACTCGGAGAAAGTGAAGAGTCTCGTTCTGGACCTTCAGAGGACAGAAGAGGACGCCTCAGACCTCAGAGAGAAACTGGCCGACTACAAGAAGCAGGTCCAGCAGGTCCAGAAAGAGGTTGGACCAGACATTTCTGTCTATTCACCTTCATGCTGCTGCTTTTCACAGTTTCATTTATGTCAATCCACATAACGTTTCACCAGAAATTGCTAAAGTTTCTGTGCTTTACTGGCTTCATTCGTTCATTTATCTATTGATTGGAATGAAATTGATGATTGAAATTGTCTTATTTTCTTAAACCAACAATAAATTGACCATAATCAAGCAATAAATCAATCAATTTGGACATTTTCTTCTTCAAAACGACTCAAATTAATTACCGAAATAGTTGTGTAAAACTTTGACAAACCATATATATATTATAATATATAATATATATTTTTTTAAAGATTTCCTCCATGAGAGCAGAGGAGAAGGTTCTGAGGCAGAAACTGTGTGATGTGGAGAAATCTAAGAAGCAGCTTCAGGCTGACGTCACCAACAGAGACAGAACCATCCAGCAGCTCAAACTGGTAATAACCAACTCTCTGTCACTTCTCAGGTTTTATATTAAAACATTTGGCTCCTTCTCACTTGATGTTCTGGTCATTTCTCTCCTCTAGGAACAGTCGTCATCTGATAAATCTGATCAGACTCTCCAGCTCTACCAGAAAGCCTGTAAAGGTAAAGAGAGAATTCATGTTCACGGAAGGATTTCAGCTTTTAAAGCCAGTAGCATCACATCACTGCAGCAGCTGATGAGTCGCTCCATTATCCATTAATCAGCCTGAATCTGATATTTGTTATAATAAACGATATAATGACAAAGCAGAGTGACGGATAAATATGAGACATTAAATCTACAACGATTAGTCAATGGCCAAATATTACATTTAGTGTCATTACTTGTCTGTGATTGTACAAAATTAATGAAATGTATTAAGAGCCGATAATTAAAAATCAGTTTCAGGGCAGTCGCACTCACAGCTGACTCATAAAAATCAATTATCTGTAATAAGTTTTTAATATTTTAAGTAGAAAACGTCCAAATTCTCTGGTTCCAGCTTCTCTTCTCTGATTATTTCCTGGTTTCTTTATTCTTCTATAATAATAAACTGATGATCTTTGGACAAAAAAAGACATTTTAGGTTGAATCTTCAGCTTTAGGAAACAGTAATCCACATTTTACACCATTTAATGAGCCAAATAACTAATTGATCAAAATAGTCGTTAGTTTCAGCATTTATATTTGTCAATAATAAATATCAATTGATATTTGACAAATAAATGACATTAGAAGGTATAAAAGTAGCAATAAAAGGAAAATGTTCCCTCCCTCAGTTAACAGCTCATTATTATTATTATTATTAAATGCATTAGTGTGGCCTCAGACTAAAACTAAGAGCATTTTCTCTAAAATGTTAAGTTTTTCACTTCTATCTTTTGTGTTTTTTGTTAAAGATATTAACGTTGTCGGGTGGCGGGTCTGTTTCTTGTCGATTTTCAGATCTGGAGGTGAAGGACAGCGTCATAGAGAACATGAGGCTGGCTCTGACGGAGCAGGAGGAGACGCAGGAGGAGATGGACAAAGTCCTGGAGGAGAAGTTAAACCTGGTCCAGGAGCTCCAGAACGGTAGGAGACACAAGATTTAGCCCATGGACATCTTAGTCTAATCCTCTTATTCCTGCAAACTGCATAAAGGCTCAAAGAAGATGAGATTTACACTGGATTTAATCCACAGAAGGAATAAAATAGAACTATTTCCTCACAGTAATATGACATTTGAATTGAGATATGATGAAGTAGTTTTTTTAATCTTCAATCAATCTTTATTTATACATTTAAAAATGTATAATGTAAGAAAACAGGTAGACAGATGAACTACATTAACATACACACACACACCAATTATGGAGCTTCATTTGTAGGACTCATTTCTCTAATTAGAATAATTGACCATTTTTATAAATTTCTGATTAGGCAATTAAAATCTATTAAGCTAAACCAGTGTAGTCACTTTGGAAAAGACATTGGCTTTATATTAATAAGAAAAAGGCAGAAAAAAAGACATTTTGATGACTTGATTATTGAAGAAAGGTCTAAAAATACTTGTTTTTACCGTTTCAGAGGTTGAGAAGCTGAGGACGAAGTTTCTGCAGCAGGAAAACCAGAGAAATGATTCTCAGTGTCCAGTCGAAGGGTCAGATGACGTGGAAGTGGCCAATCAGAGAGCAGCTCAGGCTCAGGAAAACCTGAAGGTAACCACCAGTTCCCTTCTCTTCATAAACGTGTGTTTTCAGTCCTTTTCCAATGTTTTAATATCAGAAAAATAGGATTCTTACATCTAAATGCTGGGAGTTTTACTGGAAATTACAGCATCTGTGGTTATATAGCTTCAGAAAAAGGAATTTAGCCAATCCTGTACCATCATAGGAGTAATTCACTATAAAACATAAATAAATATATATATATATATTCAATCAAATTTCAATGCAACCTCTGATAGAATAGAATCACACGTCTTTATTTCCTCTTAGTCGATTAATTCCATAATTTTGAGTTTCAAACATTAACAGTAATAATAAAAGTAAGTAAGAATTCCTTTTTATCCATATATCACTGTAGCTTAAACACTTTTTTAATACAAACCCAGATTTTTAATGTTTCTGAATCTGCAACATCCAGAAATTTTAATGTGAGATCTTCAAAAAAAAGCTTATTTGTAGAATCAGGGAATCCAACTTCATTTATTATCCTAATAGCTCTATTCTGCAGTTTAATTACTGGATCAAAGTTAATTTTTATACGTATTTCCACACATTTCATGTGGTATAAGGCATCAGAAGTCAATTTTAAGGTACTTGTGCTTTACATGAGTATTTCCACGTGTTGCTCCTTTATACTTTTAGTTGTATTTTCATTTTTTTCATATTTATCTGACAGTTTTACTTCCTTTTCAGACGCAGATTTTAATATTTTACATAAAATGTATGTTCTTTAATATTCACTTGTCTATATTATATTAAAACATTCACTGTTTTGTGTGTGTTTTTTTATTTCCTATCCACTAAAGATGCCAAATATTCTGATGCAGAACAATTAATCTACCCATTAAAACACTTTCTCTGTAGTATAATACATCCTAATAATAAAACAGTCTGTATAACCAGTTACTTCTGATACTTTAAGCACATTTAGTGATTTAATCACCACCAGAGTTTCCAGAAAACACACATTTATAGTTTATTGGCCATAAATTCCAAAAAGATGTATAAATCAGTGCAATAGTTTGAATAGAAAGTCACAAAAAACTGAATTAGGTGATAATTTATATTTAATCCTTAATGCTGATGAACAGTGTTGAAACCTGACCTTATTTGACAGAAAAAATGTATTTTACTGATAGTTTTTTGAAGATTCTCTGCCGTTTACACAGTTATATTTATGTTTTATCTAAAACACATCTATAACAACAAATAAGGAATGTTTTAATGAATAAACTACAGCTAACGAGCAGCTATTATCACATCTAGGCAGCTTCGCCACCCTTTTTTGCTCATATAGACATTTTACAAGGACTTTTTCCCAAACTTTAACCCTCGTCCTCTTCTATAAATCCCCAGTTGTGTGTAGAGAAACAGCAGGCGGAGCGTAGGAAGTGGATGGAGGAGAAGCTGTCTCTGATCGGCCAGGCCAAAGAGGCCGAGGACAAGAGGAGCCACGAGCTGAAGAAGTTCGCAGACGACCGGGAACGATACGCCCGGCAGCAGAGCCAGCTGGTGAGGAGGAGACGGGAAGATGTGACGGGAAATCTCCAATCACCTCAAAGAGCAGCTGAGACAACGCAGAAGATTTACCTGACATACTTTTAAACCTATTTTTGCACTTCAACAACTGAAATCTTATCAGGTCTTGGTAAAATTGAGTAGAATTATCTTATTGCACTGGCAGATAATTTAACTTCAACTTCTTTTCCCTGTTTTGTGTCAATTTTCTTTAAAAAAATTAAGATTCAGTTCAGTTCAGATATATTCTCCACAAAAGTGACTCAAATTGATTAATGTGATAGAAACTAATGGATTTATATTTATAATCAAGAAAAAAAGTGAATCGAATAAGATAAATCTACTAATTGTACAAATATATATTTATATACATCTCAAATTGATTAACGAAATAGTTGGTGATTAATGTGATAGGAACTAATACATTTATTGAC
Source organism: Lepturacanthus savala (assembly GCA_030544235.1). Classification (NCBI taxonomy): domain Eukaryota; kingdom Metazoa; phylum Chordata; class Actinopteri; order Scombriformes; family Trichiuridae; genus Lepturacanthus; species Lepturacanthus savala. The sequence goes on from CM060478.1 coordinate 2,449,636, forward strand.
TGTTTTACAGTTTTAGTTTCTCTTTTTTCCTCATTCTCACACGCTGCAAAAAGTGAAATCTTGTGAAAGTGAAAATATCCTTTTTTTTTTGTATAAATAGTCCAAAATTCGGTAGAATTATCTCATTCTATTGGCAGATAATTTAGCTTATTTCATTTTTCAAATTCAAGGGAAAACAGGCTGATTTATCTGCCAATGGAATTAGATAATTCTACTCAATATTGGACTAATTGTACCAGAAACAAGACATTTAACCTGTTTAAACCAGTTTATCAGTATTTTCCACCTCCTGCCGCGTTGGGCTTTAATGCATTTTCTTCCTCTTCCTCAGGATTCCCTGTCGGCCCAGCTGGCTGAGAAGGAGCAGACCATGGACAAGTGGAGGAAGGACCGAGACACCCTGGTCTCAGCTCTGGAGGTCCAGCTCCAGAAGCTGCTGTCCAGCCAGGCCGAGAAAGACCGGCTGATCCAGCAGCTGCAGCGGTCCAAACCACAGAGTCCACCAGAGGTCAGTGTGACATAAAGACACAGAAAACACTCGTTTATATCCAAACTGTCATTACAATCCATTAAATATAGCGAAGCTCTGAGCCTCGGGTTTATTTGACAGTTTTCCTGCTATAAATGACAAATTATGGAATATATCTACAACCACAAAGGTTATTGGCTTAAACCTGGAATCAAACGGAATCTACAGCATGTGAGGTGACTACAGAAGAGTTAGAGTCAATTTATGTTGCTGTTATAGAGACACTATAATTAGAATATTGAAAAAATAATGTAAAATTGTGTTTTATTACAGATAAAAATACTTTAAAACTTAAAACAAAACCAAACTGATTCAAATCAGGCAAAAAAAAATGATAAAAGCTAAATTATCTGCATTAAAATGTTCATTAATTAATAAGATAAGAGTTCAAAGGTTAATTATTTGTCTGTAAAATCTGAGGATCATTCCAGAGTATAAATAAATAATCACACAAACAGATCAAATCAAAATTAAATATCTAAATAGTGGTTAGTTGCAGCTACTATTGATGATGTGGATATTGATGATATATATTGATGCTGTAACAGTAACATTGTGTTTTACTACAGATTAAACTACTTTATTTAGTGTTGGAGCTGAGGTTTAATACTGGGATTAATGAATAAAACCAAAAGCTGAACCTGGATCAGGATTTTAACAGGTTAAACTATTAAATCTCATTTTGTTATAAAGGGAAAATCGATTTAAAGGTGGAGGAGGATAATTAAGCAGGTGTTGTTTAATTAGATAAAGATCCATCTATGTGTATTAGTGCCTTTCATCATTTATTCAGATCATGTCCCCTGTTTCTTATTAAATCTTTAGGGCTTTAAAGGACTATTCAACCCACAGAATAATAAAACTCCAGAGAAATATCCGCTGAAAAGTCCCAGTTCATCTCACCTCTGGTCCCGTTCAATCAGTGGTGAAAACAGTGGTTTCCCAGCGTCTGAAGAAGCCGAGCACCTGCTGTGGCTTCATTGATCCGGGTTAAGCCAGAGGGGAAAGTGAGCGAATGTCTGAACCTGTGGAGAATATCAACCGTTGATTTACTCTTTCGCTGGGAAAAATCCAGATGTGGTGCAGGGAATAAACACTATAACTATAAAGACTATAAACCCAGAGTACAGACACCTGTCCATTAAATGATGTTAAAGTATCACAGAATCCCAAGAACTGCAGCAGGTGCACATAGTAAATTAATTATATTAAAGTTACTAATGCAGCAACTGCATTAAATATCTAAACTGTTATGTTTACAGGACATTTGGTAGAAATTATAAGAAACTGAGGAAAGTGAAAACTCACTCGTTATCGGCTGTTTGGCTTGGGTCAAATATGTTGTAATAATTAATTTATTCAGGCTAATTAGAGTGGGTCATAATTATATTTAACCTGAAAACGTTCATTGAATATATGAAGCTCCAGGCTTGTTTGTTTTAAGTTTTCCTGCTATGAATCCCAATATATTTAGAATATCTCTACAACCATAAAGGTTATGCACTAAACCTGGTATGAAAATAAATATTTGAGGTGATTATAGAAGAATTGGGATCAATTTATGATGCAGTGACTGAAAATCTAGTTAGAATATTGCAAAAAAAACATCTAAAATTGTGTTTTACTACATATAAAAATACTTTAAAACTTAAATCAAGACCAAAGATCAAATCAGGAAAAGAAAACCTGAAATAAGTAAAACTATCTGCAATGCAATGTTCAATAATTAATAAGAAAAGAGGTCAAAGGTCAATTATTTGTCCATAAAATCCTATAAATCCCACTGAGGATCATTCCAGAACATATATAATATACATGTATAATACGTTGAATTATTTTTCAGAATTCAAGATCAAAACTTCTCTGAATCTTTTCCAAGTACAAAACATTTGACCCAATATTTACTCCATACACACATAGATGTGTCCTTGTTTCAGCCTTTGTGAATCTTCACTATCTGTATTATTGCAGTAATGGTTTAAAACTCCGGAACCTTTTTTTTTGGTCGTGTTTCAGGGCGATGGCGGCGGAGTCCGTGCAGCAGAACTTGAGGCAGCTTTGTCGAAGAAAGAGACGGAGATCCTGAGACTGAAGGAGGAGCTGAAGGCCAACAAACAGGAAGAGACGACCACACAGGTCTGTCAAAATAAAAGACTTGGCATTATTGTGGAAGTGGAAATATTGTCAGTATCACCTCAGATTTTAAATGGTTGAAAATTCGGGTAAAACCGAAGGAAACTAAGTTAAATGCATCAGTGCAGACAGTTAAATCTGGAGTCCTGCTGCTGCAAAAAAAGAACAACCTCTAGATTTAGCTGCTGGTCTGATGTTACGTGATATTAAAACACCAGCTGTTAGCGAAAGAGACAAATGACCTCATCACTGTAACTTTGAGCATCCTCCACATCAACGGGTACATTCTCAATGACGGTTGATAAAATATCAATGACTGCTGTGATGTCCTCTGCCGCATCGACTGCAGCTGCGGAAACAACCTTTTCTATCAACATTAACATCAAATTTAACAAGCAACGCGTGTGGAAAAGTAATAAGAAATGACCGCAGAAGTCCTATCAAACCTAATGAAAACAGAATTTCTGATTAAAACCGTTAAAAAGCCATTTGAAGAAACGGTGTTGGAAGTAATCAGCGTTTATTTATTGTTGTTGAACGCACCGCGGGGGCACCTATAATGTCAAATAACCTCCAATAACGGGTTTTATCCTTCACAAAGAACAGCTACAGTGACTTGAACACTACTGATTTCATGGTGGATCGAGATATCACAGATTATATTCAGAATATTATCTTAATATTATGTTGACTTCAGGTTTAGGGAGAAATAGAGAGAGGAAGAAAGGAAACGTTTGAGGGAGGGTGGGAGGAAAAGAATGGAGGGAATGAGGAAGAAGGAAGGAAATAAGTGAGGAATGGAAGAAGGGTGGAGGAAGGATGGGAGGAAATGAGTAAGGAAGGATGGGAGGAAAGGAAGAAAGGGAATAAGGGAGTGAGGAAACGATTGAGGGAGTGTGGGAGGAAATCAAGGGAGTAAGAAATGGAGGAAGAAAGGGAGGAAATAAGGAAGGAAGGGTGGAGGAAAGAAGAGAGGAAGAGGAAAGGGAAAAGGGTGGAGTATAGGAGAAATGAGTGAGGAAGAATGAATGAAGGGAGGGAGGAAAGGAAGAAAGGAAATGTTTGAGGGAGGGTGGGACAAATAGAATGGAGGGAGTGAAGAAGGAAATAAGTGAGGAATGGAAGAGGGGAAGGAGGAAAGGAAGGAAAGAGGAAGGAAGGAAATGAGTAAGGAAGGATGGAGGAAGAGGAAAGGGAAAAGGGTGGAGTATAGGAGGAAATGAGTGAGGAAAGAATGAATGAAGGGAGGGAGGAAAGGAAGAAAGGAAATGTTTGAGGGAGGGTGGGAGGAAAAGAATGGAGGGAGTGAAGAAGAAAGAAGGAAGGAAATAAGTGAGGAATGGAAGAAGGGAGGGAGGAAATGAGTAAGGAAGGATGGGAAGAAAGGGAATAAGGGAGTGAGGAAACGATTGAGGGAGCGTGGGAGGAAACATGCGTAAGGATGGAATGAAGGGAGTGTGAAACGGAGGAAGAAAGGGAGGAAATGAGTAAGGAAGGGTGGAGGGAAGAAGAGATGAAGAGGAAAGGGAAAAGGGTATAGGAGGAAATGAGTGAGGAAGAATGAATGAAGGGAAGGAGGAAAGGAAGAAAGGAAATGTTTGAGGGAGGGTGGGACAAAAAGAATGGAGGGAGTGAAGAAGGAAATAAGTGAGGAATGGAAGAGGGGAAGGAGGAAAGGAAGGAAAGAGGAAGGGAGGAAATGAGTAAGGAAGGATGGAGGAAGAGGAAAGGGAAAAGGGTGGAGTATAGGAGGAAATGAGTGAGGAAAGAATGAATGAAGGGAAGGAGGAAAGGAAGAGAGTAAATGTTTGAGGGAGGGTGGGATGAAAAGAATGGAGGGAGTGAGGAAGAAAGAAATAAGTGAGGAATGGAAGAGGGGAGGGAGGAAATGAGTAAGGAAGGATGGGAGGAAAGGAAGAAAGGGAATAAGGGAGTGAGGAAACGATTGAGGGAGCGTGGGAGGAAACAAGGAAGGGGGAAGGGAAGAGGAAGGAAATGAGTAAGGAATGGTGGAGGAAAGAGAGGAAGAGGACAGGGAAAAGGGTGGAGTATAGGAGGAAATGAGGGTGGAGTATAGGAGGAAATGAGGGAGGAGAAACACAGGAAGGAAGGAGGGGAAGGAAAGGATTGAGGAAACGTCAGTTCAATAGAGGAATCAGGACAGTTAATCTATCAGGAAACTCTTACAACTCAATATTTAAAGCACATCTGCATCATAATGAAAGCAAAGAGACGTATCCCAACATGTTTTTATTTTTAATCGTGTATTAATAAAAGTTAGAGAATCTCAGCAGCTCTGAGGTTGTTTCTGTTCTGCCTAAAGATGACATGGATCACTGACTCACGACTGTTTGTCTTTGGTTTGTTCTCAGGTCAGAGAACAGGACAGCGATAAGAGCCCGGGGGAGGAGGTAAATGTTTGATTTAGCTGGTTTTACTCGCCTTGTTACCTTCCTGAAAAGCACATAATTCACAGAGCAAAGTCTAATCCCAGAATAGTCTGTCAGAGACGGTGCGGATGCCTTTTACTTCATTTATTCACTCGTTGTCTTCAGCTGGAAACAAAACTGCAAAGCACAGATAACCTGCATCGTTTATTCCTTGTTATAAACTTCCTGTCAACAAAAATATAACAAGCTGCACGTTCTTTTGTGGATTTAACTGCAAAAAGCGAATAAGATAAGAGAATATTATATTTTAGAATCAAGAATTCAAGAATAAAGAGACTTTAGGCCATTTTTTTGAACATTCTAGTGTGAATTTAGGCAACTTTAAACCCGGCCAAGGGACTCTGGATGAAAACTATACTGCTATAATCTGCCATATGTCATGTAAACCTTTTTAAATAAGCAATGTCCCTTTTTAAATAAATAAAGTGAAAGTAGTTAAACTATAAATTGTGAACTTTAGAATAAATTACTACAAAATATTAAAGCCTGAAGTCTTTATGACAATAAAACTTATCAGTAACAAGATAAAACTAGTTGTTAAAGTCAAGTTAAAGTACCCGGTACCAAGTTTTTAAGGTTACGCCTCATGACATTTTTGACATTATCCCAAAAATGAATTGAAGCGTCATGTTTAGAGCTTCGTCTGCTCCATAGATTCTTGCTGCTTGAAGCAGCCGTCTTCATGAAAGCTTGTTAAATCGATCAAGTCAAGGAATTTTATCCTAGAGAATAAAAAAACTCAGGATTAAGGTGATTTTTATCAGACATGGCAGCATCATCAAGAGATGATTTAGGGCCAAAACTCACTTTCATCCAAAAAAAGTGACTGAGGCCATTATTTAATAGTGTGGTGATATATTGATTCCAGTCTGAAAGGCATCATAGAGGCCACGGTTACACCAGACGGATACATATAGGATGGAAGATCTGATAATACATTTATCAGTATCTTTCTGATAGGAAATGCATCATGTTTTATTTTCTGATTCCCCACAGAGTGAAACCATCAACAGGAAGTCAGGAGGAAGGAGGGAGCCCAGACTGTCAGTCAGCAGTCGGGTAAGATCACAGCATGAAGGGCAAAGGGTTCAGGATTGTAGAAGATTAGAATCATTGCAGGAGGTTATAAAATCATTTAACAGATCTGCTGCCTGTTGGATTAAATGGTATCATTCTCTTTAGTTTTTTCTCTTATCTTTTCAACAAAAGAACAACAATTTAGGACGGTTCGTATTCTATAAAAATACATGAGTCCTGTGTGGGGAGATGATCACTAATAATGAGTCAACCAGGAATATTCATGTCTGATAAACTAAAAACTATTAGACTTCACTCACAAAAAGAAGATTTAAAGGTCCCATATTCTAGAGAGGTAGTAGGGCTGAGTGATATATTTTAACCCCAAATTGTGTATCTCAGAAAATGTGAATGTTTAGAAAGGTTCCATATCGATAACACACACAAAGACGTCCGTTGACACCTTGCAGCTCTGTGTTCAAGCACATTAATAGAGGATACAAGCAATAGGGATAACCCCGCCCTGGAGAGGATTATATAAAACCAAACCCAGCTTCAACAACCACCACACACAGGACGTCTGTGACATTGAGATGTCTAACAACTGCCTGATTTTTCTATAGCATGTTCTTGTATCTTTCATAAAGCAACACACGTGCTCATTATTTCACAGTTTATACACAGATGTATGTACTTTAACTACCTCATAGTTACCAACATATAAAACATTAATAGGACTCTGCACATACACTACGTTGTTGCACCAAAAACCAGACATTTGCAGCTAGAATAGTCATTTACCATATTAGCAATGTATAGATTTCTGATTAATTTAACAGTGCTGTTCTTTTAATTATAAAGACATTACTAAGTGACCCCAAACCCTTTGTTCGCCATTCCTTTTGACCCCTGACCTCCGCAGGGCTCCTCCGGCTGTCCGTCGGTGCTGGACTCCTCTGAGATCTCCACGGAAAACGGCCGCACCACCCGCTTCCCCCGGCCCGAGCTGGAGATCTCCTTCAGCCCTCTGCAGCCCAACCGCATGGCCCTGCGGCGCCAGGGAGAGGAGAACGCCGTCACCGTCAAAATCACCCGGTCCGGACGCAAGAGGAAGAGCGCCGAGATGGAGAAGGTAGGGCGCCTCAAATGTCGAATTTATCAAACATTTATGCATCCATTTTCTAACTTTATAATTTAAAATGAAAGCATCCCACTGCAGCATCATGTCCCAAAAAATAAACCCTCCCTATATCACCAAAAAACTCAATAAACGTGCAGCATGAGCCTCAGAGATGACCTTTTTAAAGGTCAAGTAACACACAAATGGGTGTTTTTTTTCATGCTAGATAAGGTCAAGGTTTATATAAAATCTGTCCCATGCATGGAAAACCTCCAAAAATGGAAGAATGCACACATCCAGGATTTAGAACTTCACTGTTTTACGGCTTAACAGCAGGACTCCATCTGTAGCAGATCAGCTCTATGTTAATCAACTACAGCAACACTGCTGCTCTACTTCTGCACAGCTGGTGTGTCTTTGTTAAACTAGATAAAACAAGTACGATATGTTTTAAACAGATTAAAACAAGTCGAGTTGTACCAAAGGTAATGTTTGTATAAGAAACTTTACTGCACTCATTTTAAAGCACATTTGAAAGTGCAGAAACATAAAATAAACATGTAGATAAGTCTTATTTACATTATATTTTGAGTGGAAAATGCTTTAACTTACACATTTTTGTAACGTGTAACTTCAAATTGACTTAAATCTCCTCAAAGTTTGAGCAGATGTTTGTTTTTTCTCCAAAAAAGTAAATTAACGAAGTGTTAATCCTCTAGTAGCTTTATTCACAGGACTAATCGATCATGGACTTTTCAATCACATGAATTCCTGCATAATCAGTGATATACTGCAAATCTTTCCTAATATGTCAGGTAAAATACAACCCATCTTTCACAAAACCCATTTATATTTTCCACGCCTCCTGCTGAAAGCACTTATGTAGCTACTTCAAATATTAAGACACAGCATCAGTGTTGTTCCATTTACTTGAATTAAATTAAATTTTGATGGGATTTACAAGTAAGAAAGAAAAGGGCTTTGCAAAATCGGCCATTTTGATACTGCAGGGCACCAAGGGGTCTACAGGGTTAATAAAATATGAAAATACAGTTTCTGCTAGTGTTCAAAAACCAAGTGTTTGTCTCAAAACAGGGTGTTTATATCTTCATTGTGTTTGACACACCTGGATGTTTGTTTTTTATAGGATCCCTACAGGTCTGGAGAACAAAAAATTAAAAAGTTTGAACTGAGTTTCCTCATAAAAAGTTTTTAAAAAAAGTATTTAGAGCTTTACTTTATCACAGGGCTGAGGCATCCAGACAACCACTCACACTCACACCTACAGGCACATCGATAGTTGCCAACTAACCTAAACTGCATCTCTACACAAGTCACTTATATTACTTTACGTTCTCTTGCCTGCTGTAGGCAGTAATGTTGGTTATAAATGTTGTGGCCTGTCAGCAGACACCTATAAACTAAAAGGTTCGTGCTGTTAAAGTCTATTTTCTGTGGAGTTTGAGCCATCAGGCACATCAAACACCACCACTACTGCCAACCACAAGAGCTGTGAAGCTCATAGAATCATATTGGACAAGTGTCAAGCCTAGCAGAACTTTAAATAAATGACATTTTGTTAGTTAATGTGTCTATCAACGTTATCAGACCATCTGGAAAAAAATTCCCTTGATGCAACTATAGCATCCTCCTCTTTACGGTACCTCACAAACTTTTATAAACTTACTTTTAAACTGTTCTTATCTTATTGTATGAAATATTACTTGGACATAACATTTTTTGGATGTTTTTATTACTTAAAATGGCCTAAATAATAGATATATTTAATAAATAAAGGAAAAGGTTGTAAACATAGTCTCAGGATAGTTTCATGCTATGTAAGTCAATGACATATGGCAACTAAATCTAATGTAAAATGAAAATAGTTAGTTTACTTACCCCAGATACTGAGTTCAATTTTTTATTTGGGAAGATTTTCAAAATTCTGAATAAAAGACAACGTTTGGTCAAATGTCCATGGTCATGTGACTACATAAATTCTATGTATTTCAAAATAAAAGCCCTCTTTTCACACCTAACTATAAAAAAAACATAGCTTTTATACCACAGCTTTTTAGAAAACTGCAATAGAGGGTTAATATCCTCCTAAAACTCCAATTGCGTATTATTCTCCATGTTAACCAATGCAGCGCAAATTAGCTTCTGAAGCAGTTCGGCTAAGTTCGAGCACTAACCCACAGACCAAACCTGGTCATTTGTGGCTTATCTGACCGGATCGTTTGATAAAATGGATGAATCTTTCCACCATGTCGCACCCTCAACCTGCCTGTTTGGAAATGAATCCCTGGAATGTCAAACAGCTTCTTGACAACCTTAAACTGCCGTCGCTGTAGCAATCGTTGTTGTTGTTAACGTTGGGATTTCCTGAGTCCATCGTGCTTGTGGACTCTTTCCAGTATGAATATTGGGCTCAATGCCCAGACACTTGGGTAACATGAAGTCTAAAAGAAGATGTTCATCCTCAGCTCCCTCCTTAACACCAATCAGCCAAATGTTTTCCCTCCTCCCACAATTCCCTAAATCCTCTTTTTGCTGAGGCAGTCTTGGTCTTGTCTAGCATTTCCTCTGCGGGTCTCAGCCTCCTTGAAGTGTTTTTCGTTAGCTGTTACCAGGTTGTTCTCCAGAACTAACCAACATGAGTTTGTCAGCTTGCCCAGTTGGCTGTTTATCCCTTAATTATGAGCCAAACTCAGTGCTTTTGGCTCCTTTAGCGTGTCAGCTACGTTAGCCACGCTGTTAGCTTCATTGTCTCCAGCTGGCAGTGTTGACTTTGTACTTTGTGAGTTCGTTTTGCAAGATTTTGTCAAGATATCGCACTGTTTGGCAGCTGAGGGCTGTTTAGTATGGTATTATTTAAGTCATGTCAGTCAGCCATGTAGTTTGGGGCTCTCTCTAACCATCTGCTAAGTTGAAAAGGTTAAAAAAGAACACTAGTTCTTCATTTTAAACTAAACTCAATCATTGAAGCTGTCCTATGTGATTTGAGGCCTATTTGTATTTAATTTTAATGTCTAACACATTAGGTTGACATTATAGATGCTGTTAACTCTAACCTTTAGGTCATAAAGCTGGGATTGTAAAACCCTCAGAGGCATGGACATTCCACTTGAGAGAAAACAATCTCATTAATCATAAATTCCATTTACAAGGAGAAACACACATACTCTCCCTGCGCTGATAGCACAGGCATCATATCTGCATTTGAAAACAAAAAAAAATACCAAAATATAAGAAACGTGTTGACAGAAGTGCAAGATAGGAGACAGGCAGTGGTACGTTACAACATAGTTTGTCCTGAACTCAGGACGTGAACCTGAGAAGATGCAGTGGAATGTGTTTTTCTGCTCCCTCTTTCATTCTCGATTATGGATTTTCTCAATGATTAGTAGTTGTTTCCCTTCTCTGGCTCCAAATATAACCAAATTATAAAGCATTATCACATGCATGGTAATATTATGAATCATTTTTATTGCTGTTTTACAGTGCTGATATATTTGGAGTGCTGAGGCATAAAAATCCTTTGTGCCGGTAATGCGGTAATGCATCCTTTAGTATGTGCTTTGTGTTTTAAGTCTTCTACTGATGATTCTACTTCCTCTGATCTTCTACTAATGGAGTCTCTTTAGTAGCGATGGCAAACAGCTCCGTCACTGAAGGAGCTGATTTTGTTCAGAAAGTAATGATGTACTTATAAAACCCGAAAGGACGAATAAAGGTTTGTGTTTTGCTTGATAGTCACAGTCGAGATGATCACGATGGTCTTGATCAATGCTGCAATCTACAAGCAAAATGATTCCATGCAGCGTAAATGAGCAAGCAGGTTTTTGCTTTATTCACTTCCTCTATGATTTCAAGAAGCCTATTGATGACATCAGGCTTCAGTATTCTCATTGAATTAGTATTTAATTCAATGAGAATATCCTTGTTTCTACAGTAGCCCAGAACGGACAAATCAAACAAAGGCTCTAGAGGCTTCCACATCTTTTTCCAAGTATTTCCATCCACTGGTTTGAAAAAACATCTCCTTCCATACACTAATTGGAACGACATTTATCTTAGACTACATGGAACCTCAACACAAATATGATCTGCTTAAAGCCTGCGACACCATGCCAGGCCAGTAGTGGTCGATCAGAAAAATAAAATACCTGCATGAAAGAAACTTTTGATCCAAACGATACCAATGCTTTATCTGCAGGAATCCAAAAAAGATCCAGGTTGGGGTCCGCTACACTATTCTACTCAATCTGATATTTTCAAATCTCTTCACTTATCCAGTTTGACAAATCCCTGGATAAGTGTCGTGTTGGTGTGGTTCTGAGGCTAAATTGAATTAAAATTGAATTTTCACATATGTGAAAACACATCAAATCACATTAAAATCAGGCTTTTTACCTTCTACAGTCAAGAAGATAAATGATCAATTAGATTACGACCTGGTGGCGTTGACCATATTGGATTTTTCCATTTTTGAGGCATTATGGGACATTTTATGAGCCTAGTATACAGAAGATTACCAAAAATTAACATGAAATTCCAACGGGGTTCTTTTTTTATCTGAGCCCGACTAAACTAGATGCCTCCAAAAATGAGATGCTGTACCTTTAAGAGCTGGTGAGACATGATGATTTTCTCCGATATAAGCCATAAGCCTGTTGTCAAACACAGTGTTTGCATGTCATGAGCATGTTCTACTCTGTTGAATGATGGTGTTCAGCTCTTTTTTTAAAGGCTTGATTGTGTTTGTGGTGTCATGCCATTGTAATGCAGGTTACATCACTTTGACACGCTGGCTCAGGCGCTATTTTGACAGCGATTTTCACACCTTGGATCACGATTAGCCTCCCTGGATAAGCGTAGGAAATGGAAGTAAGCTCATACCATGTCAGAAATAATCAACCTGACAAAGCTTTACTCTGTCATCGCAGCATAGCGTGAAAAAAGACCAAAAAAAAGTCAATGGCCCAACCTTGGTTCTATATGTTAATTGGTTTAAATAAAATATCTCTTGACAAGAACTATTTTTACAGCAGGTTAAGTCGCCTACCCACGTTTTACAACAAATGAAATGTTTGTCTACAATAGGTTGTATATATAATGGCTTTAACATTTAAAAAATCAGTGGTTAAGAAGGAAAAAGCCAATTCTTTCTCAATTTACTGGTAAATACTGATAAACAGCTCTGAAAGTATACAGGTAGTGAAAGGGGATTATTTTGATAGCAACATCCAGCTACTGAAAATTTTGCAGTCTTCTTTTAAATGTTGGTGAGACTCTGATTTCCCACATGCATCTTGACACTCATCAGTCATCTTGATTCCACAGAAAGTGAAGGTTGCTGAATAAAAGATGAATATTATGTTAAGACGGCACTAAGAGCAAATAAATGGGATAAGTCAACTTTGAAGCAGCGGCTTAAAAACATGTTGCTCATTTAAATGTTTTTGAGTCTTTGAAAAGCAAATGTTAAAAGAAAGATGAATGAAGGAAGGTCTTCGTTATGAGAAAAGATGGAAATCATTTTGATGTCTTGTAATAAGTGTTAATATATTAATAAAACAATTACTTTACTTTAAGCTAAGTCTTCTGCCTCAATAAATTACTCTCAATACTTTTAAGAGTATTTATTATATCTATAAACATCCAAGTAAATTACACAAACTCAATGCAGTTTTTGATATTCTGCGTAAAGGCTGCCTTTTCTTTGGTCCGATCCAAAAAATGATTGAGGTTACATGTCCAGTCTGTCAATATTTCCATGAATTGAGTCCTAAAACCTAATAATCCAAAATCCAATGATAAAAATCAATCATTCAGGGTTTATTTCAAGAGAGAAAGCCTTGTTTTTAGAGGAACATATTCAAACCTGGAAGCTGCTCAGTAGAAACTGCATCTGATCTGCAGCTAATGAGCAGCTTCAGCTTAGATTCTAGATTTATCCTACAGTCCGAGGATTGAATTGACAAGTTACCCACATGAACCCCTACTGATCCGTACCGTACTGACGGTGGGAACAAGGCGTTATTGTTTAAAGGGTGTAGTAAAGCAAAAAGAAATCACAAAATATCTCTTTTACTTGATAAATAGCAAAGAACATGTGCCAAACTTATAAACATCGAATAAAAAGTTCTGCAATTTGTGTTTGGTAGATTAGTTGAAGCAATTCTTCTTCATAATAAACCAAACCAATAATACCATGAGAAAGTCTGTTCATTTCCCTTTTAAATGATGCTCCATTGTGCCAGGCTGTGTATGGTTCTTCCACATGCTACTGAGGCTCCTGTTAAATTGATAAATTGTAGAACTGAAAATGTCTTTTTTCCTTCCTCGGTACTGATAGACTTCAATCATTCACTCCACTGAACAAGAGTCAGTAGCAGAATAAGCTGTTCGGCAGAGAAGATTTGGCAAATTTTTCATGAATACAAACCACGTAGTCTGTGTAACATTAATCTTCTAGACACATTGTTAGAAACAGAAAAGAAATCTGCTTTTTGTTTTTTACTTATACCCGTAAGATTTGCAGCAAGAATTTGTTAAAAGGCATGTTAGCTTAATAATATTAGGCAACATTGATGCAATTCCTCTAATTTTACTAGGCTCTTTTGACTCCGTCTCATTATATTCTGCTGGTGTGATGACTTTTTTCTTTTGATACCAGTGAAGGTATTCATGTTTTTGCTAAGGGCGACAGCTGTGCAATGAAACTCCAGAGTAATTCCATGATATCTGTCATTCTACTGGCTGGGCTCAGGAGAAGAAACTGAAAAAGAACAAACATCTTTTGCTGCATTTATGCCTATAGTCCACACTCCTTTTCCATTTCCAAGCCTTGCAAATAGAGAAAATGCTGCTGACTCTGTTTCTAGTTTGAAAACTCTGTTGTTGCCTTGTAGTCCTGACAGCACAAACAGAGACATTTGGGGGGAAAATATGATGCAATTGGAGCATATAGTTCTCTTTTGTGGGGAAAAAATGGAAAAGACACCAGTGCTAACAAAGGTAGCATGCGTGTTGTATTACCCGAGTGATGAGGCAAGACCCGGGAAAACCACTAATGCATAGGGACTATGGCTTCCTCTGGAGATGGATAATTGATAAGTGGGGTTGGACAATGTCCCCTTAATTGGCAATTGATGACGTTAACAGTGAATCATGGTGATGGACGATGATATCTGGAGGGGAAATGCTGAGAATCACCAACTATACTATCTCTTTAAACCTCTGAAACCGTCATTATCGTGGACAATGAAATTCCGAAGGTTTTCTATCCACTCTGGAACCAATATTGTCCATTTTCTTGTCCATATTTATCAATTATCAATCAAGTATTGCAGCTTGAATTGACGCTAGAGGCCATATTTGTTTCCCATAATGCTTCATAAGAATCTTTTGGCCAATCAGGGGCTGATCCAGCTGGAAATAACCCTTCTTCTTTTTGCCAAACCCCAATTACTCAGCAGTTATTTTAGAGAGCACCATTAAACAGAAGATCCGTGTTTCTGACAGCAGGGGGCGTGGCTTCATGATGGCGGCTCTCCATCGTGAAGTCGGGTCTTCCACAATGATGGAGTCTGTTTTCCACCTCCATTCTGCTTCTGTTTACCAGCTTGTGCATGTCCAGTATATGTGAATTGTCATGTGATGTACGTCTTCAGGGGTTTTAATATGGATGCAGATTAATCCTGAAAAGTCTTGTGTGGACGTGGATCATTTTCAATTAAAGAAGTACGTTTGGGGCGAAAAACGGTAATGTGAATGGAAATTCTCTGCGGTTATGGAGAGATTCTTTTTATCCTCAACAGAAGATTAAAAATTATTTTTAATGAAAAGGCCAGAATGTGTCAAGGCCCCCAGGTGTGTCTACAAAAAGTGGACTCGAAGGAACACTTAAAAACTGGATTTCCATTCATGCACAGTTCTCTCAACAATCTTTTGTTGAACCAATAGTTCAATGTTGCTGCAATGACCCAGAACTGGACTGCAGTGTCAATACATCGATGACCCCGGCAGTCTGAGGTTAACAGAAACTGTTGGTGAAGAAACGTTTTGTACCCAAGAACAGAACAAATTGAGAGAATAACGGTTTGAGAAAGCAAAAACGGAAGGTGAGTTTTAAACCAAAAGAGAAATGGGTCAAAATAAATTGAGGCGAACAGAGTGCTGAGGGAGGTAGAAGTAGCACAGAAAGAATAAATTCAAAGAGCTCAGTGGAGGGTTAGAGGAAGGAAATGCCAGCCAGGAAGGAAGAAAAAGAGAAATGAAACAAGACAAGGAAAAAAGGTCAGTGGAGGTATTACGGTGATAGTGGAGAGGAGGCAATGCCAACTTATTTGTACGGCACATTTCAACAAGGCAAGTGCATGAAGTACAAAACCAGGCAGAATGTAAAAGCAAAATCTGGCATTATAAAAAGCTATTCAAATACAATGGAATGTAGTTGAATAGAAAATTAAAAAAAAGGAAAGCGATAAAACGGCAAAAAGTTGCGGTGTAAGATATTGATCAAAAGCTTCAAAGTTGATTTTAATAAAGGGGAAAGATGAAGAAGAGAGGAGGAAGATAAAAGTGGCCAGCCAGTCGAGGCGAAGATCGGTGGGGGGGGGGGGATTAGATGGCGAGTTTAAAGAGGAGGGATAGCGGGGCGGGGCGGGGATGGGAACAGAGAGAATAAAAAATAATGGCAGAAGAAACCGACACGTCAGTGACAAGTCGCTGAGAAAGTTCAGATCTGAGCGCAGCCTGTACACATCCATTAACTTCACATCTCCTTCATGTTCCCTTAATTTACATGCAGGCCCTTACTGAAATGAAGATGCCACTGGAATCCCTTGATTTAAACAAATAGAATATAGTCTATAATTACAAACACGGTGCAATGTCTCCATATAAAACACACAGGACGTGCTAATTTACTGCGATGTGCTTGATTGCGAAGCCAACACACGTCACAGAGCCTTGAATCATGGCCCCGTCACATTCATGCAAGTGAAATGTGCAGATTTGTTGGCCGTTTGCCTCCATGCATTTGTAGGCAAAACCACAAAGTATAAAGTGACACGGCCTATACTTAGTGAAACTTACTGTCCCCGTCTATAGAGCCGGTAATGGATCCCTCCTCCAGTTACACTCTTTAATGGAGGCTTTCCACTTCCATCACATAGCCCCTACCATCCGTTGTCATCAAGGGGGCCCGCTGGAGTTAATGGCTGCATGGAAATAACAGCTAAATACACAGTCTAACAGCCAGGCTAGCTGAAAGTCCTCTTCTGATGGGTTTACACAAAGACGGTCCCATGCTTGGAATTTGTGTCTCCCACTTGTGGTGGAGAACGTTGACAGGATAAGAATCCATCTTTACGTAAGCGTCCGCTGTCGTAATAGCGCGACGCTTATTCGTTAAATACTTGACATTTAACCGTTTTTTGGAAAATACCATTCACGATAATTACACGTGGTTCCAGAATATTCTTAAAACTCCCATTATGTGATATTTTTGGTATTAGCATAACAGCGAGTTGACGTGATGTTTAAGTTTCACACATACTGCAGAAACAATATTCTATATCGTAGCTGACCGGTGTTGCATATGAAACATGTGTGTGATTGTTTAGCCAGTGATTTTAATTGGTTGGTTGTTCATTTGTGTCCCAAATTGCACACATCTCTCAGTTCACTTCTTTGCAGTTTACTCAAATTCGGTCACTAGCTCGTGCACAAAATTGGGTACTACTGCCCCAAATCAAACACTGCTGCTGTCCACTTATGGAAATGACTTCACAGTTTCTTATTTCACTAATTGGCCATTGATTGCCATCGCTTTTTTTGTGTTTTTGAGATATTTACTGTGTCTCACCCTCATCCTCCTTGCCGAAAATATACCTGTATGCATTTAATTTAAAATCAGTATGTTTCAGTTAGCTTATGCTAGACATTTGCTAATGTTTTGTCTTTAGTTATGCTAAGCATAACCCTAATGTCTTTACTGTCTTTACAGTATATGTATAGATATTAGAAAAAAAGTTTTATATAGGCTAACAGTAGTTAAAGTAGTTAAATGCTTCCCTCCATTATTGCTGCGTCTTCTGCTACCTTCTGCTACGTAGCAAGTTTTCCATGTAAGTGTGTACTTAATATATGAAGTGTAAATGCAGAAGTATGTGATTGGGAACACTAGTTACTCTAGCAGTAGTAGAAATAGAGGGTTGGGGCTAAGCTGAAGACTTGCTAGCTGATTGTAAACTCTGACAGACAAATGAAAACTTCTCTCCCAAAGTCAGTGGAAAAGGCAAAAAGCATGGTGTTTCCCTTGGAGTTATTAGAATGACTCAAACGTACAGTTCATTATTATCGCAGTGGATTTCCAAACACTCTGGACACAGCAAAAATCCCTTCAATTACACTTGTAAATGGGTGATGCACCGGTTTTAAACACCCCACACATCAGGGAGTCAATGTGGCTACTAGCCAAGTTGTTCTTATAGTCAGCAATAGATAGTGCAGAACTGCCAGGGCCACGTTACACTGTGATTGTGTGATAAATAACGATTGTATGGTAAAAATGAGATACTGCTTTAATCATTTTTCAAAATTGTTGGAAACTATGCATTTCGTGGATTGATTACCAAGCCCCTGTATGGAGTTGCTGCATATGCCCTTTATAGAAATATTATTTAAGAAAAAAAAAACTTTTGCGAAGGTTGATGCAAACCCATTAACCTTTAATACACATACATTGAAGTGTAAAAAGGAAAAGGCCTCACCTCTTGACAGACAGAAAAAAAGATGTGAACATGCAGTTGCTGCAGTTTCTTTCAGTCCCCCGTGGATGTCTTAGTGTCAATAGTGTGATATTACAGAATCGCTGTTATCGTGACAGCCCTTCCTTCATGGTCATTCCAGTATAGATTTCAGAGGTTATGTGTTTGGAGATGGACGTGGCTGCACATAAAAACCCAAAGAAAGACAGAGAGCTCACAGGAGGCTGTTAGTGTGCAGCAGGAGGAGGATTATGGTGCAGGTGCATCCACATCTGTCTGAGTATATCAGAGAGAAAGAGCATCAGAACAAAACAAATGAAGTTAGTGAGCAGCTGTTGAAGAGGAACATCTGAATCGTCAGTCATTTGTCTTTTTGCTTTGCACACTCTTGGCACTCTCTTGATGAACTACCGCTTCATAGCTGTGCCTTATCAGGGTTAATTAATGGGATTTCTTGCTTTATCAATCAGAGCAAACGGTGGCTATTTTGAAGAAACTAGAATATAAAACGTGTTTTTAGTTATTTCACCTTTTTCAACACATTGATGAGAAGGTGTGTCCAAACTTTTGGCCTGTATTGTACGTCTCCAGATGACTCTATATGTCCATGGAGGTTCTCCATCATCCAGCTCATCTCATCGCTTGTTTGAAGACGTTTCACCTCTTATCCAAGAGGTTTCTTCAGTTCTGAGACAAAACCCCGGTATTTAAACCCCTTCTGTAGCAATGCTGATCCCAGAGATCATTGGGCGACAATGGGTACCATTTTCCAGTCTTTGGTGTGACCGTAACCTCCCAGCCTCAGGGCGGACACTCCAGCACTAGGCCACTGAGCAGCGAAGGGCTTGAGAGACCGCTATAAAACCACATTCTGTCATTGTGGAGTTATGGAAGGAATTAAGAGTTTATAATAAATGATTCCCCTTTTATTCCGGTGACCCCCTGGCAGCCACTCAAGGACCCCTGGGGGAATCCCACTTTGAGAACTACTGTTCTAGAGCCGTGATATGTGTCTCATCCCTTCACTCAATCTCCCTCTCCGCGGGTCGTGTCTGGCAGCAGGATCCTGGCCTACGCCTGATCCAGCAGGAGATCAGCAGGTTTTCAGCAGGAGCTGAGGCACAGAGCGAGTTCACCGCTGATTAATGGGACAACACTTAATAAAGCCTCCGAGGTCAAGGAGAGACCGAGACTCATTCAACAACACAGAGACGTCCTCGGAGCTTTTTTATCAACTGAAAACAAGCCATCCATCTCCCCCAGTTTCACTCTTTAGCTTTTTCAGTAATTAGATGTGATCATAGTTGTGATGCATCAACAGACTTGTGGAAAAGAGGACTAACTGGGTAGAATATGCTGCGTTGAATAAAGTTCTGCTGGTATGGAGCCGACTTGGACGACTTTGTTCAGTAGCTTTGGCTCTGCAGTTGAATTTATGGGGGGTTGGTTTTTGTGGTTGTTGATGCATTAGTAGTAATATGAGACCATATGGACTGGACATATGGGCGTCACATGACAACAATTAAGAAATCTCTGAATAATCATTCAGTAGACTCTATTATCCAACATCAGCATGTGGTGGACATTTTTACTGCTTTTACATTAAAAACAATGATTTCTACAGCTTCCTTTAGGAATGCTAAATCAGAGGTGCTGTTTAATTTATACCAGGTTAGTGTGGAGTGGTGTTAAAAGGGGAAACATCCTTCAGATAAAGTACCCGGGTTTAAGCGCTGACTTGTTGGATGAAATCTGTTGGGATTGGGCTCTTCTCAAAGTTAACAGCTCATTAAGTCCAGTTCTTTAGTGGTCAGGTTTAAGTGGCTTTTTCAGTATAGTCGGGAATAGAAGGAAGTGAAACTGATGACTTTCACTTACCATTTAATTTGCAAACTTTTGATTGTTTTGTGGCTCAGTTACACATGAGGGGAAAGTAAACTTTCTGGATGTTAAAGGGTCATTTCACACTAATGACTGCAACCTGTTGTTCCTCTCAGGCCTAGTTAGTGTTGCAGAAAATGTCCAGTAAATTTCCAGAAACTTTCCATGGGAAGTTAAGCTGGGAATTTTGTAAATATTCAACATTTAGCACCTTAACTTACCAGTTAGCCAGCTACTGTATGAATACATTATATGTATGTAATGTAAATATATGGTAGTCTTACCATACCTGGTTTAATAAAAGAATTTGAGTAAATTATCATATTTTTCCAATTTTTCTGAGCAAGATTTTTGACAGGAAGGAATTGATCTCCTGTCTCAAATTGCTGCCTGGTCTCAAATAAAGTCAAGTGATTAAAATAAATAAAAACCCTGGGTATTATTGGGTAATTTATGGTATTTTACACATCTGCTGACACAGTATTTGCTTGCGTACTTTCCACTGGCATCTATGCCAAAGATCGTGTGTATTTTTCCAGCATAGTGGACAAGGAATCATTTTATTTCCTATTTCCTTTTTCTTAAATACTAAGAAGGGAAGTGATTAATAGAAAACATTTACTTTCTACTTCTGATTTTTAATTTCTAAGCTATAACTTGCACCATTGTTGCTGCAATGAAATCTGAGGTAATTTCTGTCACTTCAAAATGCACGTCTGGTAAAATGTGCGACAAACTTCCGGTCGGTACAACATGTCCAGTTACCAGCGGTGTCACTGCTTCTTTTCCTACTTCAAAACCAGTCAACGAGCAGCCAATCAGAGCTAAAGACGTGTAGCGTGAACTTGGCTTAAAGAAACCACAAGACTTGTACACACGTGTCTAACTGGAGAGAAGAAAATATAAAACCGATTTGGCAAGAGACTGTGATTTTGATGTATACGCATTAATATCCTCAGTGTGTGAACAACACATAAATCAAACCTTTAATCTGCTTCCCCAAATACAAACCAGACAGAAGTTTTGGTTTGGAATGATTGCAGCAGGGAGTACAGGGACATTCAGGGTCCAGCAGAGTTTGATGAAGAGACTCATGGTTGCACCAACATTTTACATCTGAAGCCATCAGAAGTATAAACTTTTAATGCCTTCTCTTCACATAACATGAAACATTAATCCATGTCTGTGCCTCTATCATAGTGACCTGAATTAGTCCTGACAAACAAGTCTATAAATATCTTGTGTATGTTTTTTTTGTACCACTTCCCCAAACAATGTTAGTGCATTGAACAAAGAAACTACATATAATAACAAGCAGATAATGAGAATTCAGTAGAAACATGATAGATTTTATACAAGGAATCAGCTTTAAAGCTGCAGTTTCTTTGCTGCCAAGAGTTAGAGGAGAAGATTTAAAAAAAAATACATCACACCTGCCTGAGTTAGCACAGAGAAGCAGCTACTCTGACACTATCTGAAGGTAAAATCAACCGAAAATTCTCATTAACACATTTCTTAAAACCAAACATGTTTCACACGGGTTCACAAGTGAAATGACTATTGATTAGCAGCTTGTTTTACTAGAGGAGCACTCTCTACATCGCCACATTTAGTGCCGACAGCACCGGTGGATGCTCCACACACACAAAACACACACACACTGTGGATTGTGGATTTTTATTAAGTTTTTACTCAACAACAAAAAAAATTGTTAATTTCATCAGTCAGTGGCTTGACACTGCTTTAAAAACATGGCCGCCCGATGATCAATATCTACCTAAACACTGTTCATGGATTAAAAATAAAATTTCACTGTAGTCCGGACTTAATCAGTTCTGATTGGACAGTTATTTTCTTCATATTAGGATCAGAATGCACAAAATAATGCACATAATGGTCTGATATGCAGTGGTTAGTGAATTTGTTTTAACCAAGTTCTTTCTTTTCTCAAGTGTCACATTTTCAGGAGGAGTAAACGACGCGCGACACGTGAGGTACCCTGGTTATTTTACTTCTACTAAACAGCATCACCCCATCGAAAACTCACAAGCAGTCACACAAACGATCTCCATCATCGTCATCGCTAGGGTTGCAAAATTCTTGGAATTTGGAAACTTTCCATGGGAATTAGTCACAGCGATAGCAGCTTTTTTTTGGTATTAATGTTAACCTTGCGAATATTCAGTAAAAACGTATTCCTATAGTCAGTAGCTAAATTAGCTGCTAAATGTTGAATATTTCTGAAATTCTCCAGCTTAACTTCCGATGGAAAGTCGCTGATAATTTACCAGAAATTTACTGGAACGTTGCAACCCTGCTCATCACACACTTCATCACCATTCACCCCATTAGCAGAGTTTTCACGTCACAACCCAGTGTTGCAGCAGCACCATCCTCATCAGCTCCATTTGGTGATGAATTTTTATGCAGAAAGCTCCACTAAGAGTCTAAATATGATCAGGAAAGCTGCTGGTTCGAATCCACAGAATACGATGCAGATCATGTGTAGACGACTTAGGATTTGAAAGCAGTGTCACTGCTTCACGACGTGAATCTGATTATAGCCAGTAACTAGAGTAATGCATACACCAATAAAGACCTTCATGTGGATTTCCTGCTGGACTTTTCCATTAATTTACCATATTTGATGCTACAGGGCAGACACTGACTAATCGCTGGAGATGCCCCCCTTCCTTACAATGTCACAGATTCCTTCCAGCGCTCATTTATTCCATGATATGGTGCTTATGTGGTATAACCTTGTAGCATAACATAGGGCTATGGAATGTTCCTGTGGGACTTTACACACATTTTAGTGGTGTGGGATTTAGATTTGCATAAGCAGCGAGGAATAAGATCTTCTATATGACGGGAGCAGGACGTTTCCACGAAAGGACGAACTATATTTAGTTCAAACTACGTCTTCACGTTCCGGATCATTTGCTTTGGAGAGTTTTAATGTCTCCTTTTACTCCTATTTGTTAATTTATCAATTTAATACAAGTCAAACATCATATATTTATCTTAGAGGCTGCTGTCATTTGTAATTGTTGATCTACATGGTCCTTTAGATGTGGTGTAAACGCAAATATGACTTTTAGACACTTACTTTAGTAGAACTGTAACTAACAATTATTCTGATAAGTCGATTTAATCTATTAATTATTGAAACAATTAATTGATTAGTTGTTTGGTTAAAAAAATGGTGTAAAACCCAAAGATCATCAGTTTATTATTATAGAAGAATAAAGAAACCAGGAAATAATCAGAGAAGAGAAGCTGGAACCAGAGAATTTAGACGTTTTCTTCTTTAAAATGACTCAATTCGATTATCAAATTAGTTCACGGTTAATCTGAAGTTGGCTGTCATTTTACTGGATTATATATTATGGTAATTGGAGGATTAATTTAATAGTTTATCAGAATTTTTGATTATATATAGGTTCCCAACATTGTTACATTAGATAATCTCACCTATAGCCTTTAGTCTCCATCTTATCGTTAACATTTTTATAACTTTTGGGATTAGAACAAGGATTTCTGAATTTGGACTCAATTATCGTAATAGTAGAAATGAATCAATTAGAAACTAATCGATTCATTGATTGATGTTTAATATTTATGACGTACTACAGCAACATTACATGTGGATTTTTGGATATACCATCATACCATGTATCCAAATCCACCATTTTCTGAACGACTGATCCATTAATTCTTTCAATAATTGATAGATTAATGTAATTAATCAGAATAGTATTAATTTTTACACTAAAATATCACTTAATCTACAAAAACCTCTGAATAATTTCTGGTTTCAGCCATCATTTCCATCATTTTATGACATTTTCTTCTCAAAAATGGTGATTAATTATCAAAATGGCCATAAGAGCCAAAAAAAATCTAATTATCATGTCTGAAATAAACATTTTTTTAGCAGTTTTGCATTTAAAGGAGGAGGAAAAACAATGTTTCTGTTATAAAAATAGTTAATTTAATTAAGTAATTAACTGATTAATGCTTCAGTCTTTTTAAATTTTACATATAAATGAAAATCCAATCTATTCAAATCCTTGTAGTGACTCATATTCCCTCAATTTAAATTATTTTGTCTCTTTCACTCCATGAAACTGACAGTTTCCATTTAACGTGTTTGTGTAATTACTTCCACAGCTTTAATTAATCGATTAACTGACCAAACGCTGCAGATTCACATTGATTTTAATCGATCTCCTTCTCAGTGGATGGGTGATTGGGCCATAAAATTTAATGTGGACGAATACTTGACATTAAATCCATCTGAAAACGTCTTCCAGTGGCATTTCAAAGAAAAAAAAATGTCAAATTTAATATGAGCTGCTATCCGTTAAAACTTCAAACTCTTTTGTCATCTCCCTTTCCACTGAATGGGACCTTTAACAGTTTAAGCACCTCGGAGCCTCATGTATTCACGTCTTAGCATTTAATCATAGTGTAAGGCTCAGAAATAATTAATCATTGAAAATAGCATTTAATTAAATCCTATAATGGGGCACCACCTCTCCAATGAGAGGAAACCAGCCAGGTCTCATAAATTATACTAAACTGGATTTGGAACCCTGATTAATAACTTATTAAAACAATATATAACCAAAATGACCTCAATAGCTATAAGAGTTTGAGTTCTAAAGAAGAAGCTGGAATATTTCATTCATATAATATTAAGGAGGCAAACATTTATTCAACAAATAAGTCATCTAAATATAACAGTACTATGTTTATAGGTGTTTCTGTGTGAGCTATGCATGAGAAAACTACAAAGATGGCTGCCGTGATGGTGGTTGCTTTGTTCTGCAGGGTGTGTGTAGGTTTTTTTTGTCATTTTGCAGATGAAAACTCTGGAGAAGCATCTGTAACTTTAGGAAAATGTAAGTTATACTGCAGTTTTACTGGTTTGATGAAAGAATTTGAGTAAATCACCATATTTTATAGTTTGTCAGGAAGGAATTAATTACCATCATTCTCAAATTAAACTGTTAAGTGATTGGAACAAATAAACACCTCAGCTGTTATTTAGTGATTTACAGTATGTTGCTACTGTTGTAATATGTCCTGTGAAAGAGAATCACTGTTTCTTAGTTTATAAAAGAGCTGCCACAGTAAATTATACTGCATTGCTAATTATTGCACGGGGGAAATTAATGGATTAATACCCTGTGATTAGTTCTTTTGCATCAAACTAATGCCCATTCCTTGTCTGTGGAGCTTTGGTTTGCTGAGTTTCTGCCGTAGCAAAGACTTTTAATGCAACTTTAGCTGCTTCCTTCCTCCCACAGGGAGGTCAGAGGTCAGGTTGAGCAGCTTTATTGGAGATTGTTGTCGAACTAGAGGCTGAATCCCAACACTTAACACGGATAAGTTGGGGGTCGAAAGGTGGAATTCTTATTACTACAGGGTCCTTGTAGGTACAGAGATCCACTCTGCAGGAATTAAGTATCCTCACTGGTCCCAGTTTTATAAATTATGGGAAAGGATTCAACTGCACTGGTATTTAATCTTATTATTACTTCTACTAAACTTTGACTAAATGTCAAATTATGACCCCCCCAAGCTATGTGGAAGAAACCAATCAAACTAAAATGTACAACCCAGTAAGTCATTTATCCAAAATCAGCCTTTTTTACTAATCTGCTGGATAAAATCAGACCTAATGATCGTTAACGAGCTCTAACGATGTAAGTTACCGTAGCAACAGAGAGGGGAGAGAGAGGGAGCAAGGGTCCATTAAAGATTTTACTCGTTTTACCTCATTCATTCATCAGCTCATTTATCTTATGTATAAATATAAATAAATATGAACTATTACTTTAATACCATTGTTTAAACCTGCAAGTTGTAAAGTGTTAGAGAAGAAGACAGGACCAGATTATTATAGTATCGTATTTTTATGTCCATCATCTGAAAATGTGTTGTTTATTCTTCCCCCATCAATGACAATGGGTTTTCACCCCTGTTATATCAGAAGTTTCTCCAAAGCAGATGTTCATCCTGTTTAGCAGCAGGTTTCCTCTGACATCTGTGACCTGGGATACTCTCTGACAGGCAGCTTTCATCTGTGAATTATTCAAGGAAACCTTCTAACCTTCTGCTTTACGACACCGCCGCTCTTTGCATAATTACTTTCATCAAATGGTTGAAATGTCCTGTTCCACCCGGACGACGTATCAGCATCAGAATTTTACTTTTTCTTACAGCTGATTAGTGTGAAGACATTTTTTTTTCTTGCTGCTGAACGCAGAGATGACTCAGATCTCCTCGTCACTTGTCTTGTTTTACACAGTAATTACGTTGTCAAAATCAATGGAATAATTTCTGACGGGAATTCATTTTCACATCGTGCTCATTTTTCATCTGAGACACACGGGCATGGAGCTGCATGGTGAAGAGGGCTCTAATCTGATGTGTTTGACATGTTTAGACAGTTTTTAATCAGCATCCAGACTCCTGCAACATGAAAACTATATGAAGACATAAGCAAACAAACTAGCTTATCTTTTACTCTTCATATTTTTCTATTTCTTTTGTCCTTTCTGCTCTTTGATGATGCCTCATGTGTCAGTTCAGCAGATTATTGATAATGATGTGATGAGTTCTGACCTGAGGCTGGAACTGGATCCCAAATTTTATATTGTGATATTTAATCTTTGGAAAATGTGTTGTTTTTGGTGCAGTTGGTCTAATATTGAGTAGAATTATCTCATTCCACCGGCAGATAATTTAACTAATTTCAAGTGTTTGATCTGATTTGGGTCAACTTGAAATGAGCTAAATTATCTGCCAGTAGAATGAGGTAATTCTACTCGATGTTTGAGTAATTGTACCAAAAATAAGATGCTCAAACTTTGGATTTATGAAAAACTAAAAAAAACAGAACCGCCATGAAATGGTGTTTTATTTTATGCTTCACTTATTTTCCCTGCAGCTTTGATTTAAAAGCACTGAGAGTTGCAGGTTTTAGGGGTTTGTTCAGCTTATTTGGAGCATAAAAACTGTTTTATATAATCACACAAGGGGGAGCGAAGCAGTGAAATGAAGCTTCATAGGCTGAAAAACTGAAAATAATACACATGACTGAGATTTTCAACATCTCCTGGGTTGTTTTTTCTTGACAAAACAATCAATCAATGGAGGAAAATATTCCATCGACCAATGGCTGCCAATAAAGGAACAGGACACTAAAATATAGAGTTTTAGATCATTTTAAACTCATCCAGCATCACCTCACGGCTTCTAATGCCAACATTTATTCTAAATACTCATTATTTAACACAATCTACTCTAAAAACCATCAGCTTAGCTCAGCAAACACCCTAAATTATCAAATAACAGGTTTTTATGAGACCAGGAGGAGGTTAATTCCTTCCTGACGTGAATCATGCTCAGTAAAACTCATAAAATCTGCTAATTTACTCAAATTCTTTGATTAAACCACTTTATAAGCTGCGTTTTTCAAAAGTCAGGTTACAGTACAGTAGTTAAACGTCTTGCAGCTGTTTCCGCTGCATATTTTATGCAGAAAGTTGAATTTCATGTCGTACTTTTGATTTTTTCGACCCACGCTGATCGACAATTAATCGATATTACCAGAGCGGATGTTCTTTAATGTCATTGGAGCAAGAAAAAGACAAATGTCCGCACAAACATCCTTCCTGGATTTTTCTTTTAATTAATTTATTTAGTTTTTAAATGTAACTTGAGTTTTCTGGTCAAATTAAAACACCAGGACATTAATTTTTCTGCCTCTCTTCACATCTCCTGCATCTTCTTTGTCCCTGAACTTGACTCCCATCTCATTTATTTTCTCCACACGATTCCTCCATCATCTCCCGTCACATATACATCTACTTTCATCTTATTTACTCTCTCCACACAGCCCAATTATGGTTTATCACTATCACTTATCACTCTTCATCTGTATCTTTCATCCTCTGTCACACCCCAGCTTGCTGAACTTATCTCTCCTGGTTACTTCCATCCTTTTCCCTCTCTGTTCCCTTCTTTCCTTCCTTCCTCAGATTATTTTTTAAAGCGGTCTGAGTCACTGATGGCTCCTATTTTTATATATTTTTTTGTTATTAAAGTGTAGCAGGCTCATGTCGCCCACTCTCCTGACTCCTCGGCTGCTGATCCTCCCTCTCAGGTCAGACCGAGGACGAGTCTTATGAGTCAGAACCGTTTCATCTGCTGGAATCACTGAGTACGACCAGGGATCCGTTGTGTTCAGTTCTTTCTTATAATGTGATAGAACTAGTCCTCCTGTGGTTTTGGGCACTGGGTTTGGTGTCGAACTCCGTTTAATTCGTTGGCAACATTCAGCACAATTAGATCTCAGTAGAATTAACATATAAATAACACCAGCAAACCTCTGGATGGATATTTACACCACTAATTAATCTTCAATTTCTTCCATATTCAAAGAGCTGCAACTAACGACTATTCTGATCAATTAATCTATGGATTATTGAAACGAACCAGAGAATTTGGACGTTTCCTTCTTTAAAAAATGACTCAAATTGATTAATCGGTTATCAAACTAGTTGGTGATTAATGTGATCAATTAATCGTAGCAGATTTAATGTGACTGATTAGACCTGAACCATCTATTTCCTCCCTGACCTTCACTACTTTAGGTTATTTCCTCTTCTTTAAATCCAGACATGCTGCTCTTTTAGTTCTTTAGTTGTAATAACTGCTGTTATTAGTATTCTATGGTTGCTGTTAAATTATCTTATGACTCGTTTCTTTCAATCAGAAGATAAAAATAACAAATAACCCTGAATTGAAGCTTGTTTTCCTTTTAAATGTTGAGTAACAGTGGATTAAAGCGTCTGGTTGTTTGTCTCCATCTCATCAATCACCTGCTGCTGATGTTTAGTTGGTTTTAGCTTCATGTCTCCTTCTGATCCTGCAGGATGAGGTGGAGGCAGAAAACAGAAGGAACACGAGGACCAAACGGACACTAAAGATGACCCCGCACCAAGAGGAGGTCAAACACACACACACACACACACACACACACACACACACACACACACCTAGAACCATCTGAAATCAGCTTTTCTACAGTCAACATTTCTATTTACTTTAAACCTTTTAATCAGCGGTGAAGAAAATCATATTTTCAATAAAGTCATATTTATGACATGTGAATTCTTCAGTCAGTGAACTCCATTGGCTTTTAAATATAAATGATTTTTAAAATATTTTTTTCATTTTTGTTGCATAGTGTCCTTGTGTTATATGAAAATGTTAATTTGAATCATTATTAGTATCAATAAAGCAGAGTAAACAGTCCAATAGTCAGACTTTAGTGTAGAAATGCATCAATTTAGTGTATATTAATGCAGAAATGCAACACTTTAGTATATATTAGTACAGAAATGCATCATTTTAGTGTATATTAGTGCAAAGATGCAACACTTTAGTGCAGAAATGCACCACTTTAGTGTAGAAATGCACCACTTTAGTGTAGAAATGCATCACTTTAGTGCAGAAATGCATCACTTTAGTGCAGAAATGCATCACTTTAGTGCAGAAATGCATCACTTTAGTGTAGAAATGCATCATTTTAGTGCAGAAATGCACCACTTTAGTGTAGAAATGCATCACTTTAGTGCAGAAATGCATCACTTTAGTGCAGAAATGCATCATTTTAGTGCAGAAATGCAACACTTTAGTGCAGAAATGCATCACTTTAGTGCAGAAATGCAACACTTTAGTGTAGAAATGCATCATTTTAGTGCAGAAATGCAACACTTTAGTGCAGAAATGCATCACTTTAGTGCAGAAATGCATCACTTTAGTGCAGAAATGCATCATTTTAGTGCAGAAATGCAACACTTTAGTGCAGAAATGCATCACTTTAGTGCAGAAATGCATCACTTTAGTGCAGAAATGCATCACTTTAGTGCAGAAATGCATCATTTTAGTGTATATTAATGCAGAAATGCAACACTTTAGTGCAGAAATGCATCACTTTAGTATATATTAGTACAGAAATGCAACACTATAGTACAGAAATGCATCATTTTAGTGTATATTAGTGCAAAGATGCAACACTTAAGTGTAGAAATGCATCACTTTAGTGCAGAAATGCAACACTTTAGTGTAGAAATGCATCACTTTAGTGCAGAAATGCATCACTTTAGTGTAGAAATGCATCACTTTAGTGCACAAATGCAACACTTTAGTGTAGAAATGCATCACTTTAGTGTAGAAATGCATCACTTTAGTGCAGAAATGCATCACTTTAGTGCAGAAATGCATCACTTTAGTGCAGAAATGCATCACTTTAGTGTAGAAATGCATCACTTTAGTGCAGAACTGCATCACTTTAGTGCAGAAATGCATCACTTTAGTGTAGAAATGCATCACTTTAATGCAGTAATGCATCACTTTAGTGCAGAACTGCATCACTTTAGTGTAGAAATGCATCACTTTAGTGTAGAAATGCATCACTTTAGTGTAGAAATGCAACACTTTAGTGCAGAAATGCATCACTTTAGTGCAGAAATGCATCACTTTAGTGCAGAAATGCATCACTTTAGTGCAGAAATGCATCACTTTAGTGCAGAAATGCATCACTTTAGTGCAGAAATGCACCACTTTAGTATATATTAGTACAGAAATGCATCACTTTAGTGCAGAAATGCAACACTTTAGTGCAGAAATGCAACACTTTAGTGCAGAAATGCAACACTTTAGTGCAGAAATGCAACACTTTAGTGAAGTAATGCATCACTTTAGTGAAGTAATGCATCACTTTAGTGAAGTAATGCATCACTTTAGTGCAGAAATGCAACACTTTAGTGCAGAAATGCACCACTTTAGTATATATTAGTACAGAAATGCAACACTTTAGTGCAGAAATGCAACACTTTAGTGCAGAAATGCACCACTTTAGTGAAGTAATGCATCACTTTAGTGTAGAAATGCATCACTTTAGTGCAGAAATGCAACACTTTAGTGAAGTAATGCATCACTTTAGTGAAGTAATGCATCACTTTAGTGAAGTAATGCATCACTTTAGTGTAGAAATGCAACACTTTAGTGCAGAAATGCACCACTTTAGTATATATTAGTACAGAAATGCAACACTTTAGTGAAGTAATGCATCACTTTAGTGAAGTAATGCAACACTTTAGTGAAGTAATGCATCACTTTAGTATATATTAGTACAGAAAAGCACCAGGTTAGTGTAGAACTACAACACATGTTAACAAAATGACCCAGCTGCTTGTTGATCAAACTAACTGTGGTTCCCCGCCGTCTGTGATCAGAAGTCGTCTCCGCTGGGTTGCCATGATTCTCCAGGCAGCGGCCGCAGCAAGAAGGAAGGAACGCTGCAGAAGATCGGAGAATTCCTGCAAAGCTCCCCCACCCTGCTGGGTTCTAAAGGTCAGTCAACACCCTAAATGTCTACTTTGTGAAACACAGAGTTTGTTGAAAGAAGATGAAATCAGAAGTAATTAGACTACTCCCAGTAAGTTAATGGGATTTCATACGTTGTTGGGGATAATAAATATTAAACTAATAAAAACAGTTTCTTCTCATTCATCAGTAATAACAAAGGCAACTTCCAGTGAATAAATGTGCTCAACAATAATCTAAAAGCTTGTTTTCAGACGTCATTTGACTCTTTTTTCCGCGGAGT
The DNA here is from genome assembly GCA_030544235.1 of Lepturacanthus savala. Taxonomy (NCBI): domain Eukaryota; kingdom Metazoa; phylum Chordata; class Actinopteri; order Scombriformes; family Trichiuridae; genus Lepturacanthus; species Lepturacanthus savala. The sequence goes on from CM060478.1 coordinate 2,481,239, forward strand.
TCTTCTTAAACTCGTTGTCGGGGACACGTTTCTCAGCAGCTCGTGTCTCTGGGCTCCGACAGCTCCCACATTTGTTCCTCAGCCTCTGATGTGTTTTTAATGCGGTGAAGTTGGATCCCAGAGGCGTCGGCTTCTGTCTTCACAACCTCTGAACATCACAGTCTGGATGTGGAGCCGTTTTTTTTTTTGTCCCTAAAGGATCCGGAGGGTGATTTTCATTAACACAAACTTCCTGTTGTCCAGAAAGAAGAGAAGAAGAAGAGCAGCAGCTGCAGTTCAGTCACCACATTTCTACAGAAATATTAGAAACAGGACCAGAGTTTCCTCCCAGAGACAAAGTCACATTAATGCTTTGATGTTTTATCTTCTTTTTATTTGAGAAAACTACTATAGACACATCACATCCCTCCCATAGAACACAATAAAGTTGTTTTCTAAAGTTCAACAACATTATTTCAGTGTTTTCTACTGATTTATTCCACATCGTCGCAGGTTATGAAGTAAAAAATGTACATTTAACATTGATTCTACACATTTCTACATTTCTGACTTGTGATTTCTTTGCTTCCCTGAGCACAGCAGATAAATGAAGTGATCTCTACGTATCTGTGTGTTTCAGCCAAGAAGATGATGGGTCTGGTGAGCGGTCGGGGGGAAACGGACGCGGCAGCTTCATCCTCCTCTTCATCGTCCTCCCTCATCCTCAGAGCCAAGAAGAACAAAAGGAAACTGTTCCGGCCCGACATCTCCTGCCCCATGGTGATGCCCTCACACCCCGTAAGACTCATGAAACTCCTGCTCCTACGAGTGATGACGAGTCCAGAAACACAGAAATTAACTGATGATGGAAGATGAGGATCTCACTTCATATAAACTCAAATATCCATAAATGTCCAGTGTTAAAATGACACCGAGCTGTAAGAAAAACAACGTTGAAGCGTCGTTCATTCATTAAATTAATTTCAAAGGCGTGAAAAAGTAACTTAACCTGTTAAAACACTAAAATAACGTGTTTTATCTGTTCCAGCATCAATATATATCATCAATATCCACATCATCAATACAATAAGAACATAGTTTAATAGAATATCAGTAGTAGAGATTATTTAGATATAATTTAGATTTAAACTGTGTAAATAGTTATAATTCTCATAGTAAAATGCATCATAATCACTGTTAAGATGCATTTTAATGTGAATTTTTATGAGGTTTTATAAATATTTGTGTTTTTCTTGAATAAATTCAACATTTTTTTCACTTTACTTTAATCCAATGAAGGAATTTGATGATTCAAGTGACTTAAAATCACATAATATTGTATTTTACATGATTTTAATATGGAAATTTAATACCAGCATTTATGTTGTGCTTGTTGTAAATTATTATAAATGTTTATGACAGTTTATAATTATAGTTTACTATAGTTTTTCTTAAAAAAAGGATTTTTATCTGCAATAAAACCCAATGTTACTGTTCCAGCATCAATATATATCATCAATATAATAAGAACATAGTTATATGTTTAATTTAGATTTAATCTGTTCGTGTGATTATTTAATTGGCTCCTTTATAATAAACATCTTACAGAATATATTATTGAACCTTCCATTGCAGATAATTTTAGTTTTATTTCTGATTTCAGTCACTTTGCTCTTATTTTAAGTTTAAAATAAAGTATTTTTATCCATAAAAAGACAATATTTCCTCTATAACAGCAACATGAATAGATTCTGACTCTTCTATAGTCACCTCACATGTTGTAGATTTATTTTAATACCAGATTTAAGTCAATCAGCTGCAAAAACTTAAATTTTAATGGGTAAAAATGTTGTTTATTGGACAATTAGTTCAATATTGAGTAGAAAAGTCCAGAGATTCTACGTTTCTCATCATTAAACCTGTGGTTTATTCCAGTTCTACAACAGATCAACACATATTTATTATTTATTTCAGTATTTTCTTGTTCCAGATCATCTCCAGAGGTCCGGAGGAGAAAGACAGCGACCATCAGATCATTAAAAGACGACTTCGCTCCAGGATGGTCAAATAATTATTAATTAGACGAGGGATTTTGTTGTTTTTCTATTAACACCATCAGTAATAAGATCTATATTTAGCTGCACATTAAAATAAGTTATCTTATTTAATCTTTACTTCAATATTTAACCTTTTTAAGTAGATTTTTCATATTTTGAGGGACGTTTTTTCTTCATTTTCTTGCCAAAACGGTCGATGAAAAGATTTTTTTTGTTTGTTTGTAGCTGGAGAAAAGAAATAAAAACAGCTGGAGACAAAAGATTCTGACTAAAAAAAACTATCACGTTGTTTTCAGTTCATTTAATGTGTACACAGAATAAAACATGTAAAATTAAGAACAATCATTTAGAATCGTTCCATCTCATATTTTCTCCTTTTCTTGTGTTTTTCTCATCTTTTCTGTACAATACACAGTTTGTATTTTACTGTTAAACTCATATTATCCTTTCTGTTAAAGTGATTTAAACCACTAACTAGTTATTTCTGGAGGTAATAATATCAAAGCTGCTCAAATGTCTTAATTTACTACTTCTCTTCTCTTTTCCTGTATTTTATATATATTCAGCTGTAAAATAAAAACACTCCTGCTGCACTTTATTTTCTGTTTCCTCGAACAAATGTAAGAACAGATTTTATTGCACAAACACTAATGTCTTAACGGTTCTGTTTGTTTCCTAGAAGGAGTTTTATTGTCTGGAAGTTTCTATTAAAGACAGAATTCTGTTCGACACGAAGGAATCAGTCGTTTTTCTGGTTTACATCACATTCAAGTTACATTAAAAACCTTTTATTCCTGTTTTATTATCGTTTTTTCTTCATTTTTCCTCCTTTTTTCATAAACTTCATAAACTTTCCACTGCACTTCTGTTATTCTTTATTATTCCCCTTTTAATTGACTGTTTTTATTTCAATTTAATTTTAATTAATTTGAAATTTTCCCCTTTTATTCAACATTTAAATTGTATCTTAATGCTTTTATTGTTTTATATAAAGCACTTTGAATCACTTTGTTCAAATGTTCTATACAAATAAAGTTGCCTTATTCAACTGTTTATTAATGGTTAATAACTGGTTCATAAATATAAAATAATCTGTTATTGTCATATCATTTACATCGTGTGTGTGTGTGTGTGTGTGTGTGTGTGTGTGTGTGTGTGTGTGTGTGTGTGTGTGTGTGTGTGTGTGTCATTATTCCACCTATCAAATCATTACATAAAGATCAACATACAAGATCAAAATGAGACAAAAACAAGTTGCAATAAGGAAAGAGTTCAATATAATATTGACGGTTACACTCAAGGTTTGAATATATATATATATATATATATATATATATATATATATATATGCATGCTTGTCCCTGACGTGTCCATCTTCTGTACCTTGGTCATTCTTCAGCCTCCATGCACCACATCTCCAATCACCATATTCATGAAGTGTCCATCTCTTACCTTGGAGTCTGTTGGTAGTTGTGTGGACCTCCATCCACGTTATGTGCAGCCGTTAATTATAATGTCATAGAACTTTACTTTATCATAGAAACCATGTGTTATAAGCAGCTACTGGAGTCTGGATCCAGAATCTAAATTATCAGTCGGATTCTTTCTGAAACACCAGAAACGTCTGAACGTCCTGTTGATCCATCGATAACCTGAGTCGACCAGTTTCCTCCAAGTCTGACTGGTTCTTTCTCAGGAAAAGATGCAGTTTCATGCATATTCTGTTTAAAGTCCTGATACTTATGATATTGTGATGTGTCCAAAAGCAACAGGTTGGAATATTATGAATTTATTCTCGTAAATAATGACTCTATTCTCATAACTTTACTCTTCTAAATAGTGACTTGACAATTATCCATGTTGCAGATATCGCACACAGCGTCAGACCTGTTGTCGTATCAAGTTTGAAATGTTTGCTAGCATGCTGCGCTGCTCTGTGTTTGCTAGCATGCTGCGTTGCTCTGTGTTTGCTAGCATGCTACGCTGCTCTGTGTTTGCTAGCATGCTGCGCTGCTCTGTGTTTGCTAGCATGCTGTGCTGCTCTGTCTTTTCTAGCATGCTGTGCTGCTCTGTGTTTGCTAGCATGCTGCGCTGCTCTGTGTTTGCTAGCATGCTGTGCTGCTCTGTGTTTGCTAGCATGCTGCGCTGCTCTGTGTTTGCTAGCATGCTGTGCTGCTCTGTGTTTGCTAGCATGCTGTGCTGCTCTGTGTTTGCTAGTGTTGAAGAAAATTCCAGAGTCTTGTACAAGTTTTGCTGAATGGTGGTAAATTTATTCTCAGTGGTCTATAGCGCCTGGTGGCTCTTACTGTTACAGAGCCAATATTTTACAGAAAGTTAACCCTGGATGGTGGCGGGTCTGTAGCTTTTATGTCAAAAGATCAAAGAAATCACAAGAAAAAACTCAGACATTTGAATGTGAACAAAATGAAAAGTAGAGACTCAAATTCTGATGAGAGAGGAAGAAGGTTTCCCTGTGGTGAGATCACACCTAAGGGAGGAAAGGGCAAATTGAAATTCAGGGGAGGAAAGGGCAAATTGAAAGTCAGGAATGTAGTTACTGAATGTAGCTACTGAATGTAGCTACTGAATGTAGCTACTGAATGTAGCTACTGAATGTAGCTACTGAATGTAGTTTACTGAATGTAGCTACTGAATGTAGCTACTGAATGTAGCTACTGAATGTAGCTACTGAATGTAGTTTACTGAATGTAGTTACTGAATGTAGCTACTGAATGTAGCTACTGAATGTAGTTACTGAATGTAGCTACTGAATCTAGTTACTGAATGTAGCTACTGAATGTAGTTACTGAATGTAGCTACTGAATGTAGCTTACTGAATGTAGTTACTGAATGTAGTTACTGAATGTAGCTACTGAATCTAGTTACTGAATGTAGCTACTGAATCTAGTTACTGAATGTAGCTACTGAATGTAGCTACTGAATGTAGTTACTGAATGTAGTTACTGAATGTAGCTACTGAATGTAGCTACTGAATTGTAGCTACTGAATCTAGTTACTGAATGTAGCTACTGAATCTAGTACTGAATGTAGCTTTAGCATGAATGTAGTTACTGAATGTAGTTACGTTACTGAATGTAGCTACTGAATCTAGTTACTGAATGTAGCTACTGAATGTAGCTACTGAATGTAGTTACTGAATGTAGTTACTGAATGTAGCTACTGAATGTAGCTACTGAATGTAGTTACTGAATGTAGCTACTGAATGTAGTTACTGAATGTAGTTACTGAATGTAGCTACTGAATGTAGCTACTGAATGTAGTTACTGAATGTAGCTACTGAATGTAGTTACTGAATGTAGTTACTGAATGTAGTTACTGAATGTAGCTACTGAATGTAGCTACTGAATCTAGTTACCACATTCCATCTGATCAAGTTTACAGCCACTGACGGCAAGGTAACAACAAACGGGTCAACTCTGCAGACACGCAAGTTTGTCACTAGAATGTTTTTTCTTTATCACTAGCATGCTATACTGCTGTATGTTTGCTAGCACACTGTGCTGCTCTGTCTTTGCTAGCATGATGTGCCGCTCCATGTTTGTTAGCATGTTGTGCCGCTCTGCGTTTGCTAGCATGCTGTGCTGCTCCATGTTTGTTAACATGTTGTGCCGCTCTGCGTTTGCTAGCAATTTGTGCTGCTCTGTCTTTGCTAGCACGTTGTGCCGCTCTGTGTTTGCTAGCATGCTGTGCTGCTCCATGTTTGTTAGCATGTTGTGCCGCTCTGTGTTTGTTAGCACATTGTGCCGCTCTGTGTTTGTTAGCACGTTGTGCCGCTCTGTGTTTGCTAGCATGATGTGCCGCATGCATCTCTAGTTTACAGTACTAGTAATTTACAGTAATAGTAGTTAACAGTAGTAGCAGTTAACAGTACTAAATAGTACTAGTTCACAGTATTAGTTAGCAGTAGTAGTATTTCACTATAGTAAACAGTAGTTCTTTCTCCTCCTGCTGTAACAAACTTTACTAACTTTACTGATGTTTCATCTCTTTCTGTGTCTGAGCTCTTTACTTAAAAGCCTCAATATCACTTCATCTAATATTCACCAGGAGTTCTAGTGTGGAGAGGAAGTTCAGTGTGTGTGTGTGTGTGTGTGTGTGTGTGTGTGTGTGTGTGTGTGTTTAAGACTTTAAGGCTTAGAATCAGGGTCGTTCTAAAACCTCTGCTGATTATAACGAGTTCACCTGAGCTCATTAGAGACAAATGCAGCTTCAGCTGCTTAAAATAAATGTTGTTTGTCATGAATGGCCACGTTTGAATAATGCAAAAACATCTCACTTCATCTTAAGGTATTAGACTTAATTAGACAGAAATTAGTAACTTTCCAGCCTCATTAGAGAAGCTGAAAACACCTGAAGACACAAGTTAAAGAGTCAAACTGCAGATTCTTTAGTTAATAACTTGTAGTAAATTTATTTCATGTTGAAAAGGAGCTGAAATAAATTCACATTTATTTATATGAGGAAACACAGGAAGTTATTATTCTTTTATTTTCACCATCTGGAAATATTTTAGTTTCAAAGGCTCTTATTGGACGATGAAATGTTAAGAGTTTACAGTAGTAGTTAGTACAGTACAGTAGTAGTTTACAGTAGTAGTTAGTACAGTACAGTAGTAGTTTACAGTAGTAAACAGTTTACAGTAGTAGTTTACAGTAGTAAACATTAGTTTACAGTAGTAGTTAGTACAGTACAGTAGTAGTTTAGAGTAGTAGTTTACAGTAGTAAACATTAATTTACAGTAGTAGTTTACAGTAGTAGTTTACAGTAGTAGTTTACAGTAGTAAACATTAGTTTACAGTAGTAGTTTACAGTAGTAAACATTAATTTACAGTAGTAGTTTACAGTAGTAGTTTACAGTAGTAAACATTAGTTTACAGTAGTAGTTTAGAGTAGTAGTTTACAGTAGTAAACATTAATTTACAGTAGTAGTTTACAGTAGTAGTTTACAGTAGTAGTTTACAGTAGTAGTTTACAGTAGTAAACATTAGTTTACAGTAGTAGTTTACAGTAGTAAACATTAGTTTACAGTAGTAGTTTACAGTAGTAAACATTAATTTACAGTAGTAGTTTACAGTAGTAGTTTACAGTAGTAGTTTACAGTAGTAAACATTAGTTTACAGTAGTAGTTTACAGTAGTAAACATTAATTTACAGTAGTAGTTTACAGTAGTAGTTTACAGTAGTAGTTTACAGTAGTAGTTTACAGTAGTAAACATTAGTTTACAGTAGTAGTTTACAGTAGTAGTTTACAGTAGTAGTTTACAGTAGTAGTTTACAGTAGTAAACATTAGTTTACAGTAGTAGTTTAGAGTAGTAGTTTACAGTAGTAAACATTAATTTACAGTAGTAGTTTACAGTAGTAGTTTACAGTAGTAGTTTACAGTAGTAGTTTACAGTAGTAAACATTAGTTTACAGTAGTAGTTTACAATAGTAGTTTACAGTAGTAAACATTAGTTTACAGTAGTAGTTTACAGTAGTAGTTTACAGTAGTAGTTTACAGTAGTAAACATTAATTTACAGTAGTAGTTTACAGTAGTAGTTTACAGTAGTAGTTTACAGTAGTAAACATTAGTTTACAGTAGTAGTTTACAGTAGTAGTTTACAGTAGTAAACATTAATTTACAGTAGTAGTTTACAGTAGTAGTTTACAGTAGTAGTTTACAGTAGTAAACATTAGTTTACAGTAGTAGTTTACAGTAGTAGTTTACAGTAGTAAACATTAGTTTACAGTAGTAGTTTACAGTAGTAAACATTAGTTTACAGTAGTAGTTTACAGTAGTAGTTTACAGTAGTAAACATTAGTTTACAGTAGTAGTTTACAGTAGTAGTTTACAGTAGTAAACATTAGTTTACAGTAGTAGTTTACAGTAGTAGTTTACAGTAGTAAACATTAGTTTACAGTAGTAGTTTACAGTAGTAGTTTACAGTAGTAAACATTAGTTTACAGTAGTAGTTTACAGTAGTAGTTTACAGTAGTAAACATTAGTTTACAGTAGTAGTTTACAGTAGTAGTTTACAGTAGTAAACATTAATTTACAGTAGTATTTTACAGTAGTAGTTAACAATACTATAAGTTCATAATAGTAATAGTTTAACATCTCGTCTCTCAAGGTCATTTTTTTAATGTATCTAATTAATTAATTATTTAATTAATTAACGAGTCTTCTCTCTGATTGGCTGATTTGGGCATGGGCACTGGCTGTATAGTTGTGACATCACAAAAAGGGCTATTTCAGCCATTTTGCAGCATGTTATGGCGACAAAACCAGATATTTTAACCCAAACCGTGTGTTTCTTCACCCTGAGTTGCCGATGTCTTCCGTTGCCATGGCAACCATAACGTTCAACCATATTTGAGGACCAAAACTCTGCGTTTAACCGATGAGAAGAGATATAACTGTAACTGTTTCCTTCATTTTCCCTGTTTCAGGTGTTTTTTAGGCCAGTTTATCCTTCTCTGAGTCTGTAGAGACTGTAAAACGCCCTGAGGTGAGTTTTTGATCCGTGATGCGACTGTAGACAAAGCAAAGAGCAGCAAAACCACAAGTAACGCACTGTAACATCAAATCCTGTTAAGGCAGAGGTCACGAAAGGTCAACATCTTCTGTGTGTTTGAAGCAGCCTGTCGATGCCGTTTGTTATTATCATTCCAAACACGTCGACGTCTTCTTTAGTTTCCAAACAGATGTTTATTTCCAGCAGTTATGGAGAAACAGTCGTTTGGAGTTGTGCTGTCAACCAGCTCCTCAGGGAAATATCTGCTCTTTAGCTGTTTCTTCACCAGTTAATCTACAGAAAACTCAGTGTTGCTGTTTGGTGCAGAGGAAAGAAAGAAGGGAAGAGTTTCTGATTCTGTTTTATTTATTATACACTTTATTACACACTATAAATTGATAAGTTGATAATCATCACGTTTCCATGATCATCACAGAGACAATAAATCAAATTCTGTCATTTTTCTCTACAACAAAGACAATAAAATACATAAAGTCAATACAAGGATATCAGAAAAAAGGACAAATGTATTAATCCAAATAAATACAAAAGCAGTAAATCATAGAAAAAAACTAGAGAAATGTTAAGAGTTGGTTTATCATATGAATAGAATGAATATGAATATCCTTTATCTTCATTTTTTTTAAAAAGCTGTGATATAAAATCTATTTTTTTTTACAGTTAGACATGAAAAGGATTTTATTTTGAAGGGGATACTATTTATGAGGTCACATGACCAGGAAATCCTGTTTGCCAGTCAGATATTGGAAAGATCTGTTGCTATATGGCAACGATATATAAATATGGAAAATTGGAATCACATAGCATGAATCTATCTATTATTTAGGCCATTTTAAGTAATAAAAGCATTATTTTATGCAATTAAGACCTCAAAAAACGACACGTATCAACCATTAACCTGCAAAATGTTGCTTTTCATGACATTTAAAATCACAAAACCGGTTTAAAAGTTAATTTTATTATGATTTGTGAGTGTTTATTGTGATTTATTGTGATTTATTGTGATTTATTGTGAAGTTTGACCGGGACCTGACCCCTGACCCTGGAATCAATTAGCTTTTATAGTCGTGGTCGTTTAAAACTCACGTCTGGTCACATTCCATCAGCATCAGAGTCGCTGAACACTGAAAGTGTGTGTGTGTGTGTGTGTGTGTGTGTGTGTGTGTGTGTGTGTGTGATGTTGCACTGTGTAATAAGGTGTAAAGTATCTGTAAGTGTGATTTTTTTGCAGCTTTACTTTCCTCTGGGATGTTGGGACTTTCTTTCTCGCAGATTTCTCAGTTTCATGAATAATTCTCCAGCAGATCCTCGCTCCATCATCTGCTGCTGAAACCTAAGAAGCTCCACTTCACTTCAGGCTTCCGTGCACGTGTGTCAAAACTCTCCATAAATATATTTCTCTGCATTAAATCACTGCAGCTTCTTCAGCTTTCTGCTCCTGACCTGGTTTCTGACCTTGGAAAAGCTGCCGGTGTGAATTAGAAAGTGTCAAATGCAGGTTCAAGTGCATTAGCGGGAGGAGGAAAGCTGATTTTTAAGCTGTCAGATCTGTATGGAATAAATTCATATTATTTGTTGCCTATAGCGGAGCAGGGCGTCTGTTCAGTGGCACATTCAAGGTGCCTACACATCCTCACACGTGTGGAGGAGGTGGGAAGGAGCTGCAGCGTGATCAGATAAAGAAATGGAGATTTAAATCAATACAAACAGACTGTTGAATTATTTAACACAGGTCTTTACTGTGTAATTACATCTACACTAATGATTTATCCAGTTCAGTCTGCTTTTCTTAGATTAACCCCTAAAAAATAAAGTTTACACACAAACAACAGTGGTTTATATTGTATCTGCATAGAGAATCCAACTATAAAGGCCTAATATGTAAAAAATGACTGATTTATACACTAGAATTTAAAGGACAATTTAGTGTTTTCCATGAAAAGTCACTGTTATTTTATAATAGAAACTTTTATTCCATTAACCTTCTGATGCAATGAGGAAAAACACTTATTAATTATACCATTAAAACACTGGAGTGTTGATGTTGATGCAGCAAAAAACAGATATTTGCAGCTACAATAGTCATTTAGCACATTAGTGATGTATAGAGTCTATTTATCATTAGTTTAAATTTATCTTGTGTTGTTTATTTGATACTTAAATTATCACAAATGGTTCCAATAATTTTAAAATTTGGAGAAATTCATCGTTTTAATCACTGACAAACAGGCAAAAAGTTAAATTCAAGCCTTTTATATAAAACTTCAACCTGTATCTCAGACCTAACGGCAAAGAATAATTATTATTTTCTTATTTTATTTATTTATATTTGTATGAAATGTGTATTACATCCATATAGGGTTGCAGAATTAAAAGTTGGGAATTAATATATGGAAATCAATGGGAATAAATCCAATAAAATATACTATATAAAATATATTTTAGCATCTTGGCTAAAACAACCAGATTTAAAGGGATAGTTCAACATTTTTTTTAAATTCTCCCATCATCATGACTCAACCCAGTTATTCCCAAACCCCATTATACTGCAAATATATTTGATTTATAATGGAATTAATGTTTAACTTGTGAATATTCAATACAAATCTATTCATACAGTAGCTAACGAGCTGGTAAGTTAGGAGCTAAATGTGGAATATTTCCAAAATTCCCACATTCCTTCATGATATCATCAACTTAAATATATATATTTGTATTGTTTGTGCCTCTAATGGATGAAAATTATATATTTATTGAAGAAAGATCCAACGACATCACCACAAACATCCTGTAACTTTATCTACAAGGTTCATATCGTCTCATATTTACTGTTTATTTATATTCTGGGTCTAATTAACCCCTTGACCTCCAGCCCTTTTTTATGTTTAGGACATCCCCATAGTCAGCAGGGTATGTCTGGAATAAACACAGAGATGTTGGTCGACACTAAACGACCATTTATTGATCTCAAATAAACATTTTCATCCCAAAACAGCAACAAAAAAACACATTTTTTGTTCGTCGCTTCAAACAAGCGACTTTTTACTGTAGTGTTTTTTGGCTGCTAGTTTACTGAGTTTTTGTCATAAAGCTACACTGATGGTACCGTTGGACTCGTCACAGTCTCAGCTTTCATATGAGATGTCATTTGTTTGTGTAACATGAAGTATCAGAGCGCTAGCCATCAAAATGTGGCGAGTGGGTTGGCTTTATGATCGTATAGCGATTTTCATATTTGTTAATTAATTAGCTTGGTGTTGGAGTTGTGTTTGGTGTGTGTAAATATGACTTATATGTGCTTGTAGTGGAGTTTCTCCTGTTTAATTTGATGTATAGCTTCACTATATTTGGACATGATTAGTGGAGCAATCTCCAAAATCCCCTGTGGGGGAACCTGGAGTTTAACGGGTTAAGGGTTCAACCTTCCTTAATTATCTTATATCAGCCTCAGTTCAGCCTCCGTCTGAAACAGGCTGCTTTACAAAAAGTGTCAGTATAGCTGCACACACACACACACACACACACACACACACACACACACACACACACACACGTAATTGGCACCACATGAGTTAATGTAGCAAATCAGAATAACTTAAATAATTTATTTGTAATTAACATAATGTCACTATTTGAACAGTTTTCTCTTTGTACTTATTTAATTTATTTAATTGGCCGTTTCCATGGAGACCGCCTGGCATTTTTCCCACTAGCCTTTGCGTTATCGGCCATAATAAATAAAGTTAACTTAAATTTACAGTCAGCATTTGTTCATATCTACACATGTTCTGCTGTAGTAGATAACAGTCAGACGTAGAACGTAGCTCCGACTTATTAAATATGAATTCAGGACAAAGTTGCTCTGAGGAACTATTAAGTATTTTGTGCTCGCTGAGTTGCAGTGAATGATAAGTCGACATTTATAATGCAGGAAACTGAATATTCCTGTGTTTATTATTCATCTGATTGGGGCTGCATTTATTATCCAGGTTAGCTCCACTGAGATGGGAAGCATCTTTTCTAATAAAGCGTCAGCGGCATATTTAATTAGAGGAGGAGGGATGACGCTTCTCATCTAAAGTCACGCTGAAGAGCAAAGAAGGAGAGTTGTGGCGTGATCCACTTTATCAATCAGCATCATCAGCATCATGAATCAACCTCGGCGTCTTCTGGAGTCGGGTAACGTCACCTTTTCTGTACGTAAAACATCCTTAATTTAATAAAAGAGAGAAAAACAACCTTGATGGTGACAGTTTCTGGCATAAATAAAGAAAAGGAAGTTCAAGTTTAAAGGTGATTCATAGAGAAGCAGTGAAGGAAATACACAAACATGTTTTTACATTTTTATTGAAATTTAATCAGTTTAATTCCAATTAAAACCTTCTAGATTTATATTGATTGTATATATGACAAGATAAATTTACCTTGTTAATACAATAAATATTTTAAAGACTTTTAATTTGGTAACATGATAAATTTACCTTGTTAACAGGATAAAGGTTGAAAAGACTTTTAATTTGGTGACATGATAAATTTACCTTGTTAATACAATAAATGTTTAAAAGACTTTTAATTTGGTAACATGATAAATTTACCTTGTTAACAGGATAAAGGTTGAAAAGACTTTTAATTTGGTAACATGATAAATTTACCTTGTCAATACAATAAATGTTTAAAAGACTTTTAATTTGGTAACATGATAAATTTACCTTGTTAATACAATAAAAGTTTAAAAGACTTTTAATTTGGTAACATGATAAATTTACCTTGTTAACAGAATAAAAGTTTAAAAGACTTTTAATTTGGTAACATGATAAATTTACCTTGTTAATACAATAAAAGTTTAAAAGACTTTTAATTTGGTAACATGATAAATTTACCTTGTTAATACAATAAAGGTTTAAAAGACTTTTAATTTGGTAACAAGATAAATTTACCTTGTTAATACAATAAAAGTTTAAAAGACTTTTAATTTGGTAACATGATAAATTTACCTTGTTAATACAATAAAAGTTTAAAAGACTTTTAATTTGGTAACATGATAAATTTACCTTGTTAACAGGATAAATGTTGAAAAGACTTTTAATTTGGTAACATGATAAATGTACCTTGTTAACACAATAAAAGTTTAAAAGACTTTTAATTTGGTAACATGATAAATTTACCTTGTTAACAGGATAAAGGTTGAAAAGACTTTTAATTTGGTAACATGTTGAATTTACGACCCAAAAGAGACAGATATCACTTTGAATGAATAGTCAACAACTTAGATCCAGCTTTTCTGCAGTAATGGACTTAAATAAACCAAGTTTCTCTGGTTAATTAACCCCCGTCTGTATATCAGCATGGATGAAGCCTGATGTCTGGGTCTTTTCTAGGACTAGAGCTCTAGAGCTCAGCAGAACCCCATGATCTAGACCTAGTTAGTCAGGAGTTCATCCTACAGCAACATGATCCAGATCAGACCTCTGGGCTGTCAGATTTAGAGAAAATCTGAACAAATCAACATGTTCTACAACTTTTAGCTGATGGTGAATTTGCACTAAAACTGATGTATAACCTAAACTATCATCCAGACAATTATCACAGCTGTAGTTGAACCTTTGGACATGTCAAACCAGTAGGTGGCGATATCACTCCTAACAGGAAGGACATCTCCATGGATACAACTTCCTGTTTACTGGCAATTGCGGTTCATGTTTTCTGCAGAAATTCTATCTATGAAAGACAAGAGTTGATGAGACAGTAGCAGAGATTAGGTTGGAGACGATGCATTTCCTGGATTATATAGTAGGATATAGAAGATTAAAGTCCTGCAGATGGCAGCAATGCAACTCTTTGGATGCTGGATGCTTTAAAACCTCAAAGAAGAAGAAGTTCACACATGAAACCAGACATTTTGAAAAAGTTCACCTTGGATTCTCGACCCGTTGCTGTGGTTGACCCTGAGATTCAGCTGAGGTTAGTGACCTGTAGTAATGTCAGGGTTACAGGTCTGGACAAATAATCCATCCACCTGACTGTTGAAAAGCTGATTAAACAAATGCTGTATTATTATATTTATATATTAGAGTAGAACAATGCATTTATGTTCTCAGTGAACTGAAGCAGAACTACATTTCTACTGAGGCTGGAGAGTTAAACTGAATAAAAAGTACAATTGTAGTACAAGAGATTGCTGCACTAATCATGTCCAAATATAGTGAAGCTATACATCAAATTAAACAGGAGAAACTCCACTACAAGCACATATAAGTCATATTTACACACACCAAACACAACTCCAACACCAAGCTAATTAATTAACAAATATGAAAATCGCTATACGATCATAAAGCCAACCCACTCGCCACATTTTGATGGCTAGCGCTCTGATACTTCATGTTACACAAACAAATTACATCTCATATGAAAGCTGAGACTGTGACGAGTCCAACGGTACCATCAGTGTAGCTTTATGACAAAAACTCAGTAAACTAGCAGCCAAAAAACACTACAGTAAAAAGTCGCTTGTTTGAAGCGACGAACAAAAAAAGTGTTTTTTTGTTGCTGTTTTGGGATGAAAATGTTTATTTGAGATCAATAAATGGTCGTTTAGTGTCGACCAACATCTCTGTGTTTATTCCAGACATACCTACTGACTATGGGGATGTCCTAAACATAAAAAAGGGCTGGAGGTCAAGGGGTTAAAACAATTGTTTAATTGGTTGTCGATAATTTAATCAATCAAACGAAACAACAAATTCATGTTTTAAGTAATTTATTAATTAGAAATTGTATTTTTTTATTTTTTCCTGCTTATCAGAATCTGTGAATTTGCTGATTTCTCCTCCTGGGATCTTGGATCTTGTAACAAGCTTTTTTCTCTATTTTCTAACGATCTATAGAATTATTGATCAGTAAATTGTAGTAGTTGCAACCAAGGTAAATTTGCTGCCACCTACAAACACTCACTCCACGCTGTTAATGCTGCAGATTTATTTACATGTGAACGTTTATTCTTCACATTGAATGCCAAAGTGGTATTTTGTGTGTATTTACTCTCCCTCTTCACTTATCCCCTTATTGCTGTTTGATTCAGCCAATTATGGGATGCTGCTTATCGCCTCCTTAGAGACGACTACAGCTAATCTGCTCCATTGATATTTTCCAGTAGTGTCCTTGTATAATCCCAACGTATTGCTGTCACTGCGGCTGCGTGTTTGGTTTGGAGTTAGTCCATCCCTGAGGAGTTAGGATTTACAGATGGAGTGTGTGTGTGTGTGTGTGTGTGTGTGTGTGTGTGTGTGTGTGTGTGTGTGTGTGTGTGTGTGTGTGTGTGTGTGTGTGTGTGTGTGTGTGTGTGTGTGTGTGTGTGTGTGTGTGTGTGTGTCCTCATCAGCTTCATGTCTTTGTAGAATTCACTTGTGGTTTTTGTCCTTGAAGCAAAAGGCCGTTTCCTGGATCTGAGATGATTTCTGACCAGTTTGGATGATTCTGGAGAAAAGAATATCTACAGACGATGATTAGTGGAAGAGCTGGTTCAGGTTTAGAAAGACCAGATCACAGCCAGAGCCTACGACGTGTCCTTGAGCTGGACTCCGACCCCACGATAAAGTATGAAGATTACAACAAACAAACAAATAGTTCACAGTCCGTCCTCCAGATTTAACGTCTCCAGCTGCTGGATTTACAGCTTAATGCATCAATGTGGAGGAACCGGAGAGGAACCTCTGTGGAATTGTCCCGACAAAGTGGAAAAGTCCAAGGCCAGAGGGGGATCCTTCAGGATTTCTAGCTCCTTTATTAAAGGAGCAGTGGGCGGCGCTTGTTTCAGATGTTTTTTCACCCTAAATATTAACAGATAATAGCAGCTATAGGTAGAAATTCCAGGGAGGACACAGGTAAAACAATGGGTTTCTTAATAGTTGAATAGTTATGACCCCCCCTCCTATTTCCCAAAGTGGTTTCACCCAGATGCTGCAGCTAGTAGCTAGCAACATGGAAGAAACCAATCAAACTAATATGTAGAAGGCAGTAAAGTCATTTATCAAACCACCAAAATCAGCCTCTTCTTTCACCAGTCTGCTGGTTAAGATAAAAACTAATGATAAAGAATTAATAAAAAGCTCAAACGATGGAATTTATCGTAGCGGACGGAGGAGGCAACAGAAAAAAGAGTAGAAAAGAGGGATGTGGGGTGTTTCATTCGTTATTTCCCCCATAAATAAATACGGAACATTGCTTTAACTACTATTATTACTTTTCATGGCATCATTTAAATCTATTAAAAACACTGAGGGCTCAAACCTGCAAGACAAGTTGTGAAGGAGAGAGAAAAGAAGCTAGGTCCAGATTATTATGCTAGTATTCCAGAAAATACTCTCTAAAAAAGTTCCCGTTTATTGTTTCCCATAAATGAAATGGGATTTTCAGGAGTGGTTTACTCAGTGTTTGGTGCAACGTGAGTAAGTAACTTACACTAAGAAAGATGCTACTCGTTAGCCGCTAGCTTGGAATGAGCTACTTCCAAAAGAATGTGAAGAAGAATGTGAAGGAGGTGATTGACAGCTGGACTTGTTATTGTCTCCCTTCTATAAAGAAGCAGCTTCTCCTCATTTGAACCGTCCGACACCCAGAGTCTCTACGTTAAGAGGAGATGAGACAAAAACCCAGTGGGAAAAAGGACGTGATTTGACTTTGAGGAAGATAATGTGTAGGTGGAAGTGAAGGGATCTGACTTTATTCTACTGCATTGAATTCATGCTGCAAGACTAATGGATGGAGGAGCTGGAGCCGAGTTACTTCCAAAAGAAAGAAGAAGAAATATGGATCCATTTTGGGGTCTCGATGGCCAGAATGTCACTGAAGGATTTAGACCTTGTGAACATTAGTTTCCTTCTGGCACTTAGTTTAAAACCTGTTTCTATGATGTGACAGTGATAAAGTAGCCTGGCTAACACCAGACCTCATCTCAATGTAGATTGATATTCAGTCCAGGAACCGTCCGTTCATTTGTTCCTATCGGAAGCGTAGTATTATTATTATTCCTTTAATTAATAATTAGGAGAAAGATACTATAGATGCTGTATTTAGTGGTTAGTGGAGGGATAGACTTCCTGTCTCCCTCTGTCCTTTTATTTCTTCGTTTTACTTTTCTTTTTATTTAATTTCCATGGAAGTTGTGATAAACTGTCCATCTTGAGTCCAGCTTGAGTTGGACCTTTCCAATATGGCCGCCATTGAAGGACAGGTGGTCCAGACCAGTGTGAGTAGAATTTGAATTGTGGATTCATGTGAAAATATCTTGTTTTTGGTACAATTAGTCCAATACTGAGTGGAATTATCCTATTTCAAGACTTTCCTGATTTGGACCAATTCGATCAATCTGTGTTTTACGAAAACAAGATAAATTATCTGCCAGTGCAATAGGATAATATTACTCAATATTGGTCTAATTTATGGAAAACAAGATATTTTCACCTGTTTTTGCAGGACCTTGATTTTCCTGAAATTAATTTATCAACTTTTAATACTTTATGGACCAGACTCATCTGTCACTTTCCCTGTGGTAACTCTCTAGTTTCCATCTATTTTCTTACAAATTGACTGACTTTAAGGTCGGTAGATGATAGAAAATGGGACAAGTAATTTCATTTTTCCGCCAGTTTATTTCAGCGCTGTTGAAATGTTAATTGCAGGTTCATATTCTGTGTTTTTTCAGGGTTCAGGAAGCCGTTCCCAGCGGATTTACATATGAATGCATCAAAACGTACTGACGCTGGTTTGGTGGAGGCTCCCGGGAATAAAAGCGTCCGTCGAATGGAAGATTTCATGTTGATTAACATTCACAGGGTAACGTAGCCCTGAAAGAGCTTCAGGTGAAGGAGGGAAGATGGAGGCGGTGATTTGTGAGCCTGCAGGGATGAAGCTGGGATGAAATTTCTAAAAAAAAAAAACAGTCCATTTATTTATGCAGCCACATTTTTGCCAATTTGCATTACAAGCGATTGCAAATGTGTTTATTTATTTATTTTGTACATCACCTTTAACGTACACTTTATAAATTTTAACTTTATTCAAAGGTTCTTTATTATCATTCAGCACATGTGTTAAATGAAATTTGGTTCCCTGGTCCCGGGGGCAGCCAAGTGTTCATAAAATATAGAATAAAAATAAAATATAAAGACTAGAAATAATATATTCAGTAAGAATATGCAATTATGGACAGAGTAAAATATAATACAAATAGACTTTTTATTTAATATTGTTTTATTTATAATTTAAATGACACATGACCTTCTTGTGTTGCCATGGTGACAAGAGACATGTCACATGACCATACCATTGAGGTAAGCTAAATGTTTATTTTCATTTAATTAATAATTAATTTGAATGATTAGCTAGCATGGTACTGTTTTATAAAAATATTGTAAATGATCCCAACATCTGATTAGCTAATTGGCTAATTGGTTAACCCATTTAAGCCCACTGGTAACCATAGTTACCAATGTCTCTGTCTATCATTTTCTACTTAAATTTAAAAAAATAGAAAAAATCAAAGGTTTCTTATGCAGTTTTTCTTTCAATGAGATGATAACAGGATGCAATGCATGAAATATTCATAGAAATAGAAGATATGATAATGTTTTGAATGTTTTTATTACTTAAAATGCCATAAATATTAGAGACAATCTCAAAAAGTCAATGGGACTCCATTAGGTTTATACACTGGGAATTTACCATATTTGCATATTGTTGACATATGGTGACAAATCTATTTTAGCATATTAGATAAAAAACTAAACATATAATATCAAAATTGAATTATTTATTATTTTATTTGGTGAAAGACAACCTTTAGTTGTCAAATGTTCATCAGCAATAGGGATATCCTGGTCATGTGACCTCATAAATAGTATGTCCTTCAAAATAAAAGCCCCCTTTTCATGCCTACCATAGATTTTATATCATAACTTTTAGAAAAAGGAAGATAAAGTAACTGTTCATATGGAAACATTATGTTAAACCTGAAGCTAATAAATGTTTGGTTAATGTGCTGAAATTGTAGAAAGAGCAATCATTTGAATTCCACTGTGTTTTTACCTCTCAGCCTGTGGTCTTGTATTGTTTTCATCTTATTTTTTCAGAGAACAACAAACAGCAGAGATTATTCCTGCAACACGAGTCCCTGAAGGAGCCACATGTGGCGCCTGCTGCAGATGTAGAAACAGGAAATCAGCGGGAGGAGAGTTTATTGAGGAGGAAAAATGTGAGCAGCTGCAGGGAAGCCAGCTCCCCATACAACACGCCGCTTACTGGAGAAACGCTGTTTTTCTGTTAAAACCACATGGCAACGGGTCAACAACAACAACAACAACATCAAATACAGACATTTCCCCTGGTCCAGGAAATGATTTGATATATGCAGCTGCTGTCTGGATTAATAAAGTTTATTGAAACCTCTTCTTTATTAGTTTATCTACTGTATTTAACAGTTCCCTGGATCCTGTTCAGCATCGGTCTTTATTTATTTCTTTCTAAAAGACATAAGTGCTCGGGGCCCATTAAAAGGCCATTAAACTAAAATTTCCCCACAAAATCGAAACTCAATATTAAGTAAATTAACTTAAGACAAAAAAACACATTAGACCAATCAGACGATCGGCCACTTCCTCTGTTTAATTGTTCAGAAGTTGAATCTGAGCAGTGTCTCCACTGGTAACTGAAAGAAATATACATTATAAAAGGATCCTCTATATAAAAATGAACTAATGTGTCTGTTATATATAAAACTAATTAACTGTCCAACTAATGAGTAAATGAACAAACCAGTGGATTTTAATTTATTACGAGTAATACTTGAAATAAAGCTGAATGAATTTAATGTAAATATATAATGTAATATAGTTTATACAGTAAATTAGTAGTATTCTTTAAAGAAAAATGCAGAAAATGCTATTTTCTAATATAAATTTTACTTAATTTTCTGTAAAATAATTTAAAAAATGACAAATTTTTCTTCACATTTGGATTTTGATTTGATTTAGTTTGTAAAATAAAAACTAGTATAAGGATTTTGACTTTACTCACGTTTTTAAACACACACTATTATATACAATACAATATATATATATATATACAGTATAATGTATATATAATGTGTGTATATATATATATATTCTGATTGCATTGCATTAAATGAAAGTGCCTTAACATTTGTTGTGCAAACACTTCTATTCTAACTTAGTTTTTACAGTAGTAGTAAAAAAATCAGTGTAAATCTCAACTTAAACAATGTAGTCAATATGAAATTATATGAAATTAAAGCTTATTACTAGATAGATAGATAGATAGATAGATAGATAGATAGATAGATAGATAGATAGATAGATAGATAGATAGATAGATAGATAGATAGAACTGGACCCTCTGTAAATATAAAAGTAAAGTAAAAGTTCTTTTCTCCAGTTCATTTTTCCTCTGCTTCTTTGTTTCTTGCTGTATCATCAGACAGATTCCAGCTGCTGTGACCATGAACAACACACCCAGAGGGGGAGAAACCACCCAGAGACACATTAACTGCACCTAAAACACACTAAACACACCCATTGACTTCCATTCTGGGCTCCTGTGACTTCTTAAACCTCTCCCTACTGTGCTGTGATAAAGGCTGCGGGCAGTGTTCTATGAATATGAAGGTAACTACATATGGTTCTAACACATTAACACCTCCAGAGGAAAAATACCACATGCATTCTGGGAAATTAGAGTTTCTCATGTTGAAACAGGCCATCTGTGAGGGATTCAGGGATTAACTCCACTACATCCTATATCTTTTTATTATAAAGTGATAATAATCCCTTAACATATGTCCTACAACAGCTAAATTAAATGCCTCATAGGTGGGTGGGGGAATGTCCAATTCTGATTTTATAATCAAATATTGGTCTGGTCTCATGGTTTAAGATTGGAAAATTGTAAAATGCAGTTATTTCTTAATAATAAGGACCTTTGGATTTGACTTCTGACTTATATGGATAGAGGACTAACTTTCACTGAGGTTGCTGACATTTCTTTTTGATTAAGAAAGAAACATCCATTTCATCCAGTCCGTTTTCTACCACTGAGACATTTCTGCTGTTTCACTCTTTAGTCCACAGACTGATTATATAGAGAGCTCATTTGTTGCTGTTTAATTTGAGCTTTAACGACGAGTTTGTTTCCAAAACTCAGAAATCAGTCGCTAACTGTGTGTGAGTCACAGAATCTGATGCACAGCTCATTAATCAGCATGTGCAAATGGAATAAATACGTTAGAGGCTGCAGCCGCTCCAGACAAGCTTATCAGAGGACACACACACACACACACACACACACACACACACACACACACACACACACACACACACACACACTTACTCGCACATAATGCATGTTTAAAGAAGAGTTCGTCATTATGCATCTGCACATACACATAAGAGGAGATTACAGGCACAAAGATGCATGCATGCATTATCACACACACACACACACACACACACACACACACACACACACACACACACACACACACACACACACACACACACACACACAATAGACAGTAGATACCAGTCAATAAGGTGACGGCTGCATTCCCTCTTTGTATTTGATGTAACTTCTAATTAATCACAGTGACACCAATTAATCACTTTCCTTTGTTGAACAGACACAGGGAGAGAAAATGCACTGGAATCATCTCATAGAATAAAGAAGAGAGAGAGAAAGAGAAGCTGTAATATTATAAGTTATATTGTAGAGCCATTGTTACCTATGAGCAAATTATTCTACTTTCTTCTCCACTACATTTATCTGACAACCTAAGTTTCAGATGCAGATTTGACACAATGCATAATATAACAAGCTTTTAAAATACAAGAAGAAATATTTTCAACTCAACTTTATTTATAAAGCTGAAACAAAGTGCCGTCCATACATGGACAATACAACAAATGGACTCCATAAAACAATAAAACAGATTAAGGTATCATGCTGGGTCATTTCATGCATATAATTATATATTTTTTACTCTTTTCATTGCAGAAAATAGCATTTTAATGGCTGTTATATTTGCTGCTTGCACAAATATGCCCATAAACAAAAACCTATTTATCCCATTACAAATTATTCTAGAGATTGAATGATTAATTAAATACATCTATACATGTCATAATAATCTGACTCTTTCTGGGAAGTTTTGTCTTGATGTCTACTATCATATGCATGAGTAACACTTTGATTTTTAAGTATAGAATGACATAGACGAGTTAAAAGCCAGTGAGTAAAACACTCTCTCATGTCTTGTTTTCTCTGTTGGAGAAGAGGCTGATGACTATAATGAGTGACTTCAACCAGAATGTCATTGAGAAGTTTTCTGGCGTGTTATTTGGCCGTGTCGCCTCCTCAGGCCTATATTTATATCACCAGCTGCCACTGTTTGAAAAAGTGAAAACAGATTCTATCAGAACTCAGCTTTTTCTTCCATTAATCATCTCTTGACCCCTCACATTGATCCGCTGACCCCGGCCCGACGGTAACGTCCTGCTGACACACTGATGGATTAAGAATCCAACAATGTTACAAAGAATAATGCATCAGAGGGTTTTTACATCGCTGTATCTGTACTTTTATTTAAGTCAAGTAACAAGAATACTTCTTCTACCACTTCTTTTCATCACTAGCCTGGATATACCCATCTTTCATTGCATGCAAATTCACTTCACTGTGAAATTCAGTCAATAAAGATCCAAAAAAGAAACTTTATTTAAAAATCTCTTGATGCATAGTTGTACTTTTGGTCCAGTATTTTAGTTTAAATGTTAGGATTTGTTTCGTTCTCTGCAGAAACGTCACCTTGTCGTATGTAATGAGCGTCTCTATTTGCTTTTTTAGCGTCTCCGTGTCTTAATCTGTCTTGATGCAAAGGCCATGAAGGTATTTTTAGTGGGTCCACAGTGTGTTTGCCCCATCCAACTCCAGTTTGTCCACTCTTCTAGTTGTTTTCTAGCTGGTTACTGTTGATTTAGGGTCCAAGTCTATTTCCTTCATCAAGTATATTTTCTTTGGCAGGTGGTTTTTTGGGAATTCAACTCTTTGAAGTCTTTAATCTGCTGGTTCTCTGGTTGTTACTGATGAACTTTTAAGACTGAGGATCCATGTCTGTTTCCATTAACCGTTAAAGGTCAATTGGAATTTGGTGGAAAAAAATAGTTCCTTGTCGAGAAGGAGGGTCTGAGGACGTGTGTTGTAATATTGGTCTATATAAATACAATTGAATTGAATTGGTAGTATTCAGTCTGGACGCCAAGGAACCAGTTTCCTCCTCCTCTAGGGAGCCAATCACAGAACGGGGGAGGGGCAGAAAGATGATGACGAAACAGAAGAGACGTTGTGGATCCAACATGGCGGCAGATGATAATTTACCTTCCGATGCAGCCTTATGGTGTTTTTAAGTACTTTAGACCACAGGGTTTGTTTTTCCTCTACATATATGTATATATGTCATCAGTATGTTCGATACAATTGGCTTTAAGCTTCTTAGTGTCTAATAAACAGCTCTAGGCTTCAATTGCAATGCATTAGCTCTTAATCTTTTATCAGTAGCATGGGTAGACCCATTCTTCATTGCATTCATTCTGCAATCCAAGGACCCAGTTTTCCCCTTATCTAGGGAACCAATCACAGAACAGGGAAGTGTGCAGCAAGACAATGACGAGACACAGAAGCAACGTGATTAATTTACCTTTCAATGCAGCCTTAGAGAGTGTTCTAAGTAATTTAGACAGATCACAGATTAATCATCATTGGGTATCAGGTACCTCTTCAGGTGGATTTGATACGATTGGCTGTGAAGACGCATTTGATTGACATTCTTAGCGCCTAATAAACCGCTGTGGGCTTTCATCAACCACGACTCTGATAGGAACAAATGAACGGACGGTTCCTGGACTGAATATCAATCTACATTGAGATGAGGTCTGGTGTTAGCCAGGCTACTTTATCACTGTCACATCATAGAAACAGGTTTTAAACTAAGTGCCAGAAGGAAACAAATGTTCACAAGGTCTAAATCCTTCAGTGACATTCTGGCCATCGAGACCCCAAAATGGATCCATATTTCTTCTTCTTTCTTTTGGAAGTAACTCGGCTCCAGCTCCTCCATCCATTAGTCCAGGTCTTACAACATGAATTCAATGCACTAGAATAAAGTCAGATCCCTTCACTTCCACCTACACCTTATCTTCCTCAAAGTCAAATCACGTCCGTTTGCTCCCACTGGATTTTTGTCTCATCTCCTCTTAACGTAGAGACTTTGGGTGTCGGACGGTTCAAATGAGGAGAAGCTGCTTCAAGGACCCTGAGGTTTAGAGAATGGAGCCAATCACAAGTTGAGCTGTCAATAACTTCCTTCAGGTTGAATCTGCCTGAATCTGCCTGACATCAAATATCTGCACTGTCTATGACATGTTGGTGTCAATATATCAATAGTTCCTCCTTTAAATTCTTTCTTTTTGATGCATTTTGATCCTTTTTCTCCTCCCAAGAAGCTTTTATTTCACTACACAATGAAATATTGCCCCTTTCCCTTAGTGCACTTTGTAAATTAGTCTGATATTGCTATTGTATTTATCTAATTTAACTATAACGTTTATATATTCTCAGCAGCAACGTACTAATTGATTGAGGGTGCACTACAGAGCATATTGATCCATATTGATTTGGACAGTAATAAATTGTATAGCTCTGATATAACACCAGCACTATAAGTTTTCCTTAGACACCATTTTATACAAATTAGATCTCAAGGGTTTATTCATGACATTTTTACTTGTTCTAGTAAGTGAATTTGGTGTCGTCTTTTTGAAACACAAACCAATGTGAATAAGAGAAATGAAACACAACCAAACCAGACAAATTAAATAAATAAAATAATAATAGCAATATGCTACCAGTTGTAGCTCAGTGGGTTACTCATCCTTTCCCAGCCTCACCGAGAAAAGCAAGAAATGGCTCCCAGATAGTGATTAATTGATTAGCAGAACTGTTTAAGCTATCTTCATTTTTTTATGCTTTTAAACCTGCATCATAAACAGCAACAATATATTCTTATTAAAACCTGTTGAATGTGCAGTCACTGTTTGCTGCAGCAACCCAGAGGGAAACGTTGACAGGTTACGTTTCTGCAGATGTTTTGAATATTAAAGGATGACAAATATGATCTCAATGTTTTTTAATATGTGCATATTTTCTCAAATATGGTTTTATAGTGTGATAGCAGCTGACAATATGCCTACAGTGTGAAATGTGTGAAATTGCAATGCTTCCTCTATGTGTGAAATGTATTGAAATGAGTGTTGTGCTTATGTCTTACCATGGCCAGAGGGCCAGAGGCCACTGATTAGGACATTGGCAGCACCTTGGGGTGCTTAATTGGCCTGTAGGGGCGGAGCTTTGGGAGCTGATAAAAGGAGGAATCTGAGTAGCAGACACTCTTTGGCAAACAGGGGAGGAGGTTAGATGGGTTGCAGGCTCCACTGATTTAAGTTTTCCTGCTTAGCTTTGTCAGTATTCTGTTGTCCAGGCCTGGAACCCATTAAAAATAACTATTTTTATTTCCTCTCATGCCTGTCAAACACCCACATGGTCACATTTAGGCAAAAAAAAATTGGTTAGGGTTTAGAAAAGATCATGGCTGAGGTTAAACCGGTCACTGTCTGTCATGAGGGGACAATTTTCCAGTGGAAAAATACCCAACATGATGGTACACGCCTGGTTAAAGTTGTCAAAGTAACACAAGCATTGGGGCTCGTTTTTAAGACGTGTATGTAATGTAAAATAAAAGGAGCTAAAAACCTGATATATTTCTCAGCTCAACACCAATATAGACACACCGAGCTGTGTGTGGGTTATATGGAGGGGAGAAGGAAGTAATTGCTGAATATATTTAGCAAGAAAATCTGATACAGAAATCTAATCTTGGTTTGATATTTGGCCACAGTTTCATCTTTATAGATCAGTGAGATGTGGAGTTTGAGCATCGCTGCTCTGGAGAACAGGGAGAGGGGCTCATAATGAGTCTATATAAGATACAACATGTCCCCGATGGTCATAAAAGAATGTCTCATTCAGTTTCTGGGTCTCACCTTATCGCTGAATCACATGCATGCACACTTTCTGTTTTCAAACCACTTCTGGACTGATGTATTCAATCATGTTTGTCTAAATTACTTGTCGACGCAGCACTGGCAGGGAGACGGAGAGCGAGGCAGAAATACTGGTAACAACCGGATTCCGGCTGAGTTCGATGTCGTTTTTTGAGATAATGAGAGATAAGGTTTTCACCTCCTGTAGCAAAACAAGCAGAATTTTTTTTTAATTAATGGCTTTTTACCTCCTGGGAAACAAAATCCATCCTCAACCACATTCTGAAGTGTTTATAGAGATGTACACCATATATATATATTTATATATCCCACACAAAACATGATTACTGACTGATATGTGAAGTATAAACTAGGTCACATCTACACATTGATGTACCTGTGAGACACACACATATGATTGATTTGTACAACTATTTTTTTTTTGGTACAAAAAGTGTGTTTTCCTTTTTTAAAGCCTCTACCAGCAGGCAGCAGCCATGTGACGTGTGGATGGAGGCAGCGATCGGTGCCATTACTCGGTGTGTGATGGCTGTCAGCCACATCTGACAGATTGGGGCGTCGGGAGGCAGATGACTTTGGAAGCGGGTGATGCCGGGAAGTTTGTGTGTTTGTTGGAGAAGGTCAATGTGACGAAGCAGCAGCAGGATAGGCTGAATTATAAATGAAACCGATTAACACCAAGTTTCTCATTTATAATCAACCGATCCGCTTCAAATACAACCTTTTACAGAGTGAGACATCAGGACGATCCCAAGGAGAAAAACTCTTGTTTTGTTGATGGTTGACAGTTTCAGGACAAGCATGAAGATTGTCCAAAAGTCACATTTATAAAGTATCTAGAATATGTGTATGGCTTTCCTGTTGTGCATCATCAACCCTGATCAAAACAGGCAATACCCATGATGCCACCAGGGAATCTGTTGGACAGATAACCTACTGGTACTGGTGGTTTTTAAGGATGTAGATTCCAGTGTCCCTAATTCTAAATATGGCTTGGACAGGGGCGGATCTACCGGGGTAAAAGAAAGCCTTGCCCTGTGATCAAGGAACTCCTACAGTGCACTTCAAATGAGATTACATTTGTCTGCATGAGTTTGTAAATGGCAGCTTGTGCCTGTATGTAGTGTGCACATACGATCTCTCATCAAACTATTAAATTCAGCCCTCAAAAACGCCTGCCCCCCTCTCGCCACCCCATCAGTATTTTTCTAGATCCGCCCCTGGGCTTGGAACATCATGGTTTGCAGCACAGGTTGTTTAATACAATAGTTTGTGTTAGACAAAAGTTATTATAGAACAGGTTGACTACAAATGCCAGGAACTCTTACACCTTCTGTAGCAGGTTAACTATCTTGTCCAACGACATGCAGCCTGAGCCACATTGTCCACTTTAAATAAAGGTGGAATTAAGGATAAAATATTCAAAGTTCTTGAGTCACTGATGGTGTTTGTTGGGACACAGACCAGTCCTTTTGTTTTGTCCGGGTTCAGCTGAGGACTTGTGCGAAGTGATAAATGAAGACCGGTCAAAAGTCGATTGGTTGTACCACTCATTGTCATTGAGCAGCCCAGAGTCAGGGCAGTGTCAGAGTGAATTAAATTTAATTTCAGCATGTCAATATGACCTCTTAGCAGACAAAAGCCTTGAAACAAAAAGTTCTCCACGAGTATTTAACTTTTAACTCGCAGGTGTCCTGCGGCAACAAAGAACACCGATAAGCTAAATAATCCGCCAGCGCTGTACAATAAGATTATTTCCCTAGAAACATCCTGAAATAAACCTGGAAAAAATTCTTACAGCTGCTTGCCAAGTTTGTAATTTATTGCATGGTGAGAACACAGAGCTGTGCTGGCACCAAGAAACAAACACCACAAATAGAAGCAGCGTGGGATGTTTGTTCCCAAAAAGGATGTGGTGAGGTCAGTTTTTCACCCTTTTATTTCTCTAGTAGAGTCGATCGTTTAATTTCATTATTGGCATTTTGTCAATGTGAGTGAAAGAACCAGGATCAGTGACAGAGATATGTTGTTTGTTGGGGTTTTCCTCTAACTGCCAATGGAGGTCAATTAAAGTTGATTTATGAAAAACTGTTTCTTTTTTCCCAGCTTTGTCTTACGAGTACGGACATGCTGTAGAGTTATTGAATATCCTTCATCTACGACTGGCTGTGAGCAGATTGATCACTGATCAGCAAGATACCTCGAAAAGTTTGGGCCGGATTTTTGTCAAATTTTCAGCGAATGTTGGTAATGTTACCAGAAACAGATGATTACATTTTGCTAATGATCTGGAAGAAATCCTGGATCCTGGATAACTTAGAATTTGTTGTTGTTTGGTAACATTGCGATAAATGGACCTTCAAATGGACACCAACATTTGGGGCCACCTACTGGTGACATCTTGCAGCCGCCTCCAACTTTTGCATCTAATTATGGTGTTAATCCATCTAAAACCAGACTTTAAACGTACATCTTGACATGATAGCTTGATTGAAATCAAAGTTATGATGTCAGACTAATACATCCCAATAACGCAACTGAAATCAAGCTACTCCTCCTGCTCCACCAGACCTCTCGGTTGCTAACTTTGCTTACTGGTCTTTTGAAAAGGTCAACCAATAACAGAGCAATACTAACTAGCTAATAACTGCATATCTCCACCTATTGTAGCAAAGCAGTAAATCAGTTCATCTCATGCATATAGACTGGGACAAGGAGATTAGTCTGAGTAAATGGCTTAATCCACCTATAACCTGAGCTGGACTTAACTGTGCATGTAAATGCACTGGGACAATTGAATGTGAATCACAGCTTCATTAATTACAAATATATATAAAAATGTATTAAATGACTGAGTAATGTAGTGTTGAACCTACAGAGAATCATTAGAGACTGGAGTCTTGGCTTCATGGAACTTTATTTTACTTTACATACTTTATACTGTTTTATTCACTTTCAGTCCTCTATGGAATCATTTTTTTTTTTTTTTGGCTGCAGCAGCTGTTTTCAGAGGAATAAGCTGTAAAAAGCCAAAAATTAGCTGCACATAGTGGCTCATTTAGCAGCTAAAGAGCAGAGATTTCCCTCAGGAGTTGGTAGAGAGCAGACAGGGAGAATATTGGACTTCCATTCACCGAGTTCCAACAACTTAAAAGATAATGACGTGTCAGTTGTGTTCCCTACTTGTTTTTGCTGAAAACAAGTAAACAAATCGTTGGCTAATGTGTTTTCAGCTTCATTTTCTCTCCACCTGCCATCGGATCTGCATTAGTGTGTGGCATATTTGGACAATCCAATACTGCAACATTCTCCTGCTCTAGAGAAACTCTGCTCAAAAAGGACATTCCCAGCCTCCAGCTCTCCACCATTCAAAACAGAAGTGCTCGCAGACTCACACAGCTGACCCGGTACAAGGTACATAAGGAGACTGAAAGACATAATGAGAAGCTGTGATGTAACATCGTCCCTGATGGTGAGCAAAAAATAGCTCTCACCCCTTAAGCTCTCCTTAGCTCTCGCTTTGAGAAAACACCAAAAAATAAACAGGCTTTGTTCCATTTTCTCTGTGAGATGCTCAAACTGATTTGAGCGCACGCTAAATTTAATGAAAGCACGTTCAGACAAAAAGGTGAGCGCTAACGTGGGTGATGGAGCAAAGAGGAAGTCTGGAACAGCAGTCTGGGTGGACGGATGGATGATTTCTTTTGATTTTAATATTCACGCTACACTGGTGTTAAACTAAACTAGAGTCTGGTCCGCCAAAACTGGAGGTGTATCATGGGAGGTTTATTAAGCCTTTCTCATTTAAACAACACAGATGGTCGGACCCAAGACTAACCTTAAAGGACTTGGGCTGGATTCTCTGGAGCATTTTTGACAAACGTTCTAAGTATATCCGGACAGTGTTTAACAAAATCAATCATCTGTCTGAGGCGTAGGGGCATAAAAGGGACAAACAATCAAGGGGCTGTCCTTCAAAAATGATTGGATCACCCATCTGTCAGTCAAGCTGCCTACAACATATGACATATTTCAAACATCAATGTCATTCCTGATTGAGGAGGAGGGCTTTGACTTAAACAAGCCAAGACAGTCCCTCAAATAAACAGAGACGAGCTACAAATGGAATATGAAGGGAAGGGGAACGAGGCACAGGTGAGAAACATGAGGTAGTCGACAAAGGTGGGAAAACACAGGAAATCAAGCTGACACAAAATATAAGAAGCAGACATGAGACACGGAGGAAAACAGAAAAATAACCCAACCACAAGAAATCCAGACCAGATGGTGATTTCACACCAGCAGGTCAGACCGGGACAGAGCATCAGAGCCTGTCAGGTTGGCCACCAAGGACATGTCATCTGCATTTTAAAAAAGTGTCATTCCTTCACTGCTGCAGGAGACGTTATTAGTGTATGCAGAGAAGAGGATAGGGGATAAAACACAACCTTGAGCCCTGTGTTTAAAACAACTTGATGTAAAACCGTGTGGTTTGTCCTGTAAAAGGTTCTTTATCCATAAAACCAGCACTAGGCGTACCTGAAGGTCTAAAGGGTGCTGCTGCAAGGTGTTCCTGTTTACAGTGTTAAAAGCAGAGGAGAAAACCATGAATAACATCCTAGTGTGTGGGTCTGCAGGTTCCAGGTGTCTAAAAGTGAGAGACTCGCATCCTCTATGCTTTGTCTTGGTCTGTACACAAATTGGAAAGAGTCCAGTATGTGATATCTCAGAGAAAATTCAAAGTAACAGTCAAATCTCACAGGAACCCTTGATATGGTCAAGCATAAATCTGAGGTATTGACTTTATCACTCTGTTAAATCTCTGAATCAGAAGGTCTTCATTAGTGGACCTCAACCAATAGTCCGAGAAGACGATGTGAGATGCAACAGGTTGATGACGGTGAACTGATGGCTCAGAGTGGTTACCACTGTTGCCTCACAGCAAAAAGGTCGCAGGGTCAAGACTTTGGTCTGGGACCTTTCTGTGCAGAGTTTGCATGTGTGGGATTGGCTCCAGCAGACCCCAGCGACCCTAGTGGGTATAGAAGATGAATGAATTAGTTGGTCTGACATTAGATTGAACCCAGCCTTGGTCATCTCTTCTACAGGTTTGGCATGGAATCGCTCTTTCTTGTATTGTTTTCCAGTTTTCTCACCACCAACCATTTGGTTTCCCCAACAGAAGACTAATCCATTACCTTCTTCTGCTTCCAGATGTTTTCTCACATGAACACTGATGATAACTTGATTCCCAAGGAAAAAACAACTACCGGTATTTGTTTTTTCCACTGAGAACGAATTTTTACAGATGTGAACCCATGCTGGTTCCAGTTACCAAATCTAATTTTTGACCAGCTGGTGCAAGATACATGCAAAACCAACCAAAAGTGTGTTGATATTGAGATAACATAGCCCCTTTACAAATAGAACAACATTACTAACTAGTAATGTTTTACCCTGACCACCATTACATCGCTTCCTGCATGATGCCCAGTGTTTGCTCCGGTCATTTAGGGGTCATGGCCTGTCTGTATCAGAGCGGTTCATCTCTCTCTGCTATAGATGAATGAGCAAGGCATCCAAGGTCAGGGAGATAATTCCATGCTCTGCTTCAGACAGTCAGACTGTCTCCTCTTATTGTTGAATGTGTTACATGTGACCTGAAGGTAAGACAACGTGACTTTAGCGCAGGTAAACATTGTTCTTTGTTTAGAGTTAAATAGACAGTAGAAGCCTTGCGTATGAGTAGAAAAGAATAGCCATATTAGGACATGTAGTGAATCTTGTGGGTTTAATGAAGGATGAAATGCTGCCCGGCAGGAAGCGGCAGCAGCTGGTGCTTTTTTTCTGCAAGAGAGGTAGTTCTAGTTTATTTTGCGTTTCATAAGAAACCTACTGTAGCTGGAGAATTCCCTTTTCTCTCTACAGAAGCCGAACAAAGCCAAGAAAATATGTGCAACATATGAATGAATGAAGGGAAGAATTTGCATCTTGATTATTTTGTCCAAATTAAGAAACAAATTCAAATCTGGTATGGTGCCAATATTGTGTAGTAAACTGAGGGGTTGATATCCCTATACATTGGTTATAGGTCATGTTAAAGGTGGAGAATGTTCCAGTTGAGGTTGTAAATCCTGTAATTGGGGGCCTTAAATTTTCTGGACTCCACCTCTTATAATGTGTTATTCCAAGATGGCCTCTGGTATCTTTTGGGCCCTCGACGTGGTTTTGTTTGTAGCTTGTGTTTAGTTTAGCCTTGATTCTTTTGTTTTTTTAATTAGTTTGGAATTGCACCCACATCTTTATTACATCTAACAACCACTGGCTTTATTCTTCATGGTTTGTTACCTTTAATAAATCATTTGATTACTTAATGATTGCTCTGTGGTCCCTTCATTTCTTGCGGATTACGAGCTGAGCTGTAACATTTATGGATCGATTATACTCTGTGCTAACAGATAGTTACTGCTTATTATTTTCAACAGAGCATTTCAATACCACAACATAGTAAATCCTTGGAAGCTCATTAGC
This sequence comes from Lepturacanthus savala, assembly GCA_030544235.1. Taxonomy (NCBI): domain Eukaryota; kingdom Metazoa; phylum Chordata; class Actinopteri; order Scombriformes; family Trichiuridae; genus Lepturacanthus; species Lepturacanthus savala. The sequence continues at coordinate 2,514,528 of CM060478.1, forward strand.
TGAGCCTGTAACTTCACTACTATGAAGTTAGTTTGAAGCACAAATACACCAATGACTGTGTACAGATAACATCTGTAGTGCAGAAGAGTTTATTTCGAGCATGTTGGGATATATTCTCTCATCATGCTAAAGTGTAAGTGATGTTTTTTTGGATATTTAAACCTCAGCCTAGTTTATCTGCCAGGATCTTTGATAAATCATCTGTATGCATACAGGCGTGTAATGAAAATGTGAAAATTAACGCAGTGTGCATATAGGGTTTGGCAATCGATATCACCAAGTCAAAAATGGACAGAATGAAACAAATAATGCTGTTTACTGCAATCAATGTTGACTGTAATGCATTAGATCTTGCATATCTCTCAACAAGTCATTTGGTTTTAATTAAAGTTGGCTCAAGATAGGTTTATTGATCACAGAATATTCTAGAGACAGGATCATATCCTCGAATGAAATCAGTAAATAAATCAAAATACCATTTTTTTTTAATATTTCATGAATTAACAACAATTAGAAACCTAACCCAGCTTCATAAAAGTGCTGGAAAAATAACTAAAATGAACATTATGCTAATAAAATATGACGTGTGACCATGAACACTACTACAGCTTTATCTCTCCTCTAAAAGGTTGAAGCCAAGTGAGAATAATTACTGCAAGCGACAGGTCGGAGGTCACACAACATAAAAATAATAGCAAAAATATATACAAATTTCAAAATAAAAGCATAAACCATGGCAGTTAAACATCGGTTACCTCTAGATGTGCTGGTGGAAATGAAGTAAAAACTATGACGTTACTATAAAATCTTAGTTACAGTACAGTTGTGGTCTTTTATAAACAGGAAGGCCTCATCTATAACAAATGGTTTTGGTCCCATTAGAGCAGCTCTGTGTAAAGATTTAGACAGGACGCCACCGTCACTGTTCCTGCCAACGGCTCCTACATCAATTACTCTAAACATGTGGTTGGATTCCACTAAACCATCAGTACTATAGAGCGGTTGTTGCCTTTGTAATTACAGCTTGTGATCCAGAGTTTGGTTGCGCCTGCATAAACGCATGTTTTTCCGTCCAGGGACTCCTATGCAATTGGGGAAATCCCATCTCCCAACCCGTCCTATGCAATTAAGAGTGAGTCCTCTCTTGTGCAGAGGCATGAAATCAGGGCGGAGAACTTCCCAAATTGCTCCGGGTCACCTCTTCCACAATCCCAGACACAGCAGAGATTCCCACTCTGTAGCTGTGGAAAGACAACAGAAACCTACAAGAAAATAGGTCTAAAGTAGTGAAATGTGGAGCAAAAACGAAATAATTACACCACCACACACTTCTAGTGATCATTTATAGAGATTATCAAAAGTTTATATATTGTTTTTAGATAAATCCTGCATACTCTGCCTTTAATCTTATATTTTTAAGAGTTATTACCTCCACTAAGAAGGTTATGTTTTCGCCAGTGTTTGTCTGTTTGTTAGCAAATTAACTCAAAAAGTGGATTTTCATCAAATTTTCAGTGAATGTTGGGAATGGTACCATGAACAGATGATTAAATTTTGGTAATAATCCAGAAGAAATCTGGGTGTCTAGATCACTTCGAATTTTACGTGAGTTGCCAACTCTGGTTGTCTACTCTTATAAAAACTAATCAGATGTTGTGTCTGCACTTTATGTGAAATTTCACACCACTCCATATATTTTTAAAGCCAGGTTCTTGGCAGCTTCTCAGTTAAATGGGGTACAGTTCTTAGATTAGAGAACAGAAGTTGTTTTAGGAAATATTGTATTAAATTTGGTTATTACCTCCGTCAAGGCGGTTATGTTTTGTCTGATTGTTAGAAAAATATCCCAAAAAGTTTTGGCTGGATTTTCGTCAAATTTTTAGCAAATGTTGGGAATGGTACCATGAACAGATGATTAAATTCTGGTAATAATCCAGAAGAAATCCTGGTTTCTGCTTTGAATGATCTGTTGTTTGGTAATATTGCAGTAAATGGACGTGATACCTGCATAGCTTGGCCTTCTGCTTAATGGAGGTCTGAATTATCAGTGTTTTTTCAAAGCACAGTTCATTTACTTCCACCCATGTTTTTATCTGCAGTTGCTAGACTGAAATCTGCTGTTTAAACTTTCTATCACTACATCAGTAAACTGTGAGTTGACACTAGAAATGAAAACGGGAGATTTTGCACCAAAGCATCCGTCAGCCTACCTCCAGCATCTGGGCCAATAATAAACTGAATTGTCACTTTAGGTATTAAAACTGAAACTGCATTCAACCTTAAACATTTGGAAAGATTTGATCCACAGAGAAATTATCTTTCACCTCCAGCAGAGAGAGGGAGACAGGAGTTTTGCACGACAGCTTTTAGATTATCTAAACTTTCCATCCTTTTAAAAAAAAAATGCAAAAGCAAACAAATACTACTGAGCTTCTTTTTCACTTTCCTCTTAATTAAATGCAGCAGTAATTTCACCTTTCTTCTTTGGTCTTTTTATTATCAGACTGCAAGAAAACGAATTAAAAACCTACAGGATTAATATATAAAAAATAAAACCGGAGACGAGCAGGTCAGCAGCTTGAGGTTAGACGTGTGTTATCATTCCTTGAGCCATATGATCAGAAGAAATCAACAAGTGGAAACATGTCTCCAGAGCAAATAACAGTTAACCTTGAGCCAGTGATGGATAGAGGAAGATGAAGATGAGGCCCCCCATGATGCCTCATCCCTCTCCCCAGCCTCACTCATCTGTGCAGCTATCACCCCAGACATAGTTATTCCATCCAACACCTCTGCCACATCTCAGCTACCTCCAAAATCTCATTTCTCCTCTCAGCCAAAGGTCAAATACTGATCCAATCCTTGAAGAACATCTACCTGCAGAGTTTTATTCTCACTCTGAGGCGTTTTGTAGCCAGGGCGAAATCGGAAATATTAAAATTACTCACTGATATAGAGATTCTTGATGCTTGAAAGTCCCATTTCATGTGAATGGGCGATTTCCTGGCTTTCTAAGGTCTAGAGCCAGGGAGTCCAACTCAGTTTAGTTCCTTTTGCAGATTGCAAAAGGCTTAGACCAGTAAAACTCACTGTGGTTCTCCCCGAGGTTCCTTCTTTCCCACTGGGTTTTGGATTTGGACGGGGGATGTCTGAGCCACTTTGGACTGAATTTTGTGAAGCAACTGTGCTGTAACATTGGGCTATATAAATAAACTGAACTGAAAACAAACATACAACAACACCCAGTGGGCCAGATCGTACCCTGAGACGGGCCAGTTCTGGCCCCCGGGCCACATGTTTGACACCCCTGGTCTAGAGGTTATACAGAAGCTTCAGTCCTGCTGCTGCAGGCTCAGGTTGTAGATGTTAACATTGCCCTGTTAGCGATGCTAGCTCTCATGACTATAGATAGCAGATATACTCTACTGTTAAGGAAGTTTAAGGGGCTCATAAGGTTTTTAGTCCTTTATTTTATTTGTAAAGCCCAAAATCACAAATCACAGATTCACCCAATGGGTTTTTTACAGTTTATACAACAGCAGCACAACATCCCCCGTCCTTAGACCCTCACAAACTAAAACTAACCAACCAAAATGTTGGTGCATTGACTACATCCTGACTGTCTGGTTCCAGCACACAGTGCTACGGTGGAAGGAGGAGGCGCATTTCAATTAAAGCCTGCATTGATCTATAAGTGACTGTGGCTGACTACAGTATCTGCTGTCCACAGCTGCTTTATTCTCTATGAAAAGCTGTTTCCTCAGGTCATTTCAGCAGAGAAGTGAAGTGTTTACCTTCATTAAACTTCATAAACAACCTGTCACAGTTGTGTGGTTAAAGTACAGACTGGTATAGCAGGTGTTTTTAACGTGTAGTCCTAAATATCTCTAAATAAAATCATTAATAATTCCCTATGAGGCTCATTCTCCCTCTGCTTTTCCAATTTACTCTAGTCCAGGTGTGTCTTTGAGTCCCTGCTGCAGCTCGTGGGTCCATAGAGGGACATTAGGTGGACATTAGAGGTCTGTTATTGGTGACCGATGCTTTTCATGGCCAAGAGTAAATTGAGTCTATAGGGGAAGTTAAGGGAGCAGCATCCGTCATTTATTTATCATGTGTTGTTCCAATGGTTCTTCATATGTGAATTATTCTAGTTGTACCCTGACCATTCTGACTTTTCATTGATACCAATAAATTATGTTCAGCTTATTTATTCATTTCAATTAGAAATAAAGGAATAATTACTTCTGTAGACTTAAATCATTGATTTATGTGATGACCTTGGTCGTCCTGACATTTGGTCTTTGTGCCCTTTAAAGGCCATGACCTTAGACCTTGGCCGTCCAGTCCTCGGCTGGAGAAACGAGCTCTAGACACATGAGTTAATGCCTTGATATAAAATTAACTACAGTAGATGAACTGAAGATGAAACATTTCTGCTTTCTGGTACAGTTGTGATTAATCTAACAGCAGTGTGTTTAAAAATCAAAATCTGAGAAAAATGTGTCAAATTTTAATTTCTTTACAGAAAATGAAGAAAAATGAACATTAGGCTGTTCAAAAATAGCAGTATCTACATTTTTAAAGTCAAATATTTACTGTATAAAATGAAAAATCATCAGGATTCAGTTTGATTGATCCTTCACATCTGTGTTGCATGGAGTCAACCAACTTCTGGCTCCTATGAAAAGGTATTTCAATGGTTTTCATTGGTTTTTTTCAATGGTATTTCAAGTTTTCAATGGGATTAAGGTTTGGAGACTGGGTTGGCCACTCCAAAACTTTAATTTGTTGGGTTTGGAAGTGATTCACATGTGTTTCCTCTTCAGCATAAGGTAGATATAGGCAAACTGATCCATGATCCCAAAGAACACATCAACTGGCCTAAAGACAAATGGAGAAATGACCTCCATTTCAACACAAGTGTCTCTTCAGGGGTTGGTAACTTCATGAAAAATGTGATTTAGTTCCCAACCTTGCACTGCTATCATCATTTTTCTAACACTAGGGGTGTATACCTTGTCAAAAACACTGAGACTTAATCCCCCAGATGATATAGTTGACCCAAATTCAGCGTCCTAAAACAATTAATTAGTGATCTCCAGATAACGGCCTTAAAATAAGCATTACAGCAGATTTATTGGAAGCATTTGTAATTAGAGTTACACATGCGTTAGCTAACATTTTGGGCCTGTATTAGCTTAGAGATGCTAGCTTAGCGTTAGCCTCAGATGAAAGCAAAGAGCTGCATCATGTTTTTAAACAGCTTTGAGATCATATGCCATTAATCTACTGTAAAACCAAATATGATCACTGTCTCCTACACAGAAAATGTATTCATGCTTTAAAATGCGTGTGGATCCATCTGGTGCAGACGTGGCAAACAAACCCAAAAATGTGACAGAAGGAGCAGTGAATGTGTCAGATGTGCCCACGCTAAAGCTGTCAATCACCTGCAAGATTCATTGTGATTAAATGCAAGAAATTCAACGTGAAAACTGTTTAAATCATGGTCAGGATCATGGGAGAAATGGAAACCGATTTTTCATCAGCGGTGCATTCAGGCGATCCTTGTCCACTCGTCATAGTCGAAGTTTAAGAGTTCAACATTTGAACTAAACTAGTTAATTAAATGGATTTATTTACCTCTGAACTGGGACACTTCATGTCCTGGGTTGATATTCCCATCTGTAAAGGAGGGAAATATTATGGTATTAGTTTTTAATTTTGGATTTTACAAGATAAAGAAGAGTGCCTGAATGCACCGTGGATCTTATTTGCCTTTGGGTCGTCTGAAGAACTCCAGTAGTTCAATTTTGAGTAGAATTATCTTGAATTAGCAGATAATTTTTCCAAAAAAGTCAGAAATATGAGATAAAAATTCAAACAATTTATATTTCAAGAAAAAAACGATATTGAAATAAGCAATAATTCCACTGAATATTGGATTAATTGTACCAAAACCAAGATAGTTTCAGATTTATTTATTTAAGTCACTTTTTTTCTTATGCTATTTCTCCTCTTTTGTAAATTGAAGGTTAATTAATCGTGTTAAATATTTATATTTTACTTATTTGTAGATGTTATTTATATTAAACTTGTATGAGTCAGTTGTATTAGTTTCCGCCTTCACTCTCCGGTCAGGAGGATAACTTTCTTGACACATTTTAATTAAATTTGGCTGAAAAATTAGGACACAACCTGAGGGAAAAGAGATGAGCTCTACACTGATCTGGATCCTGGAAAAAAAGGAATTCTTAAATGTTTTAGCGTTAGTGAATTTGTTCCGTTTTATGATCATTTCCTCTGCAGAAAATCGTGACGGATAAGCTTAAAATAACTATTTCAACAGGATTAATAGTCCAGTGATGTCTAATTATTTGACGATTGGAGAATATCCATCATAAGATGAACAATCACAGCAGCAGCAGGAGGAATGTAGGATGCTTTGTTTGTTTGTTTGTTTGTTGTCTCGTGTTACTTTCCATGTTCCTGACGGTCTCGGGTGGAGGTTTGTTCCACCCCTCCGTAGCTTCGGCCTCCACACTCCACGTGCGTCACAGGCTGAGAATTTATTCCGTGCATTTCCATCCAAATCAGTGCAACTATTTCACGGCGGCGTTCGCTGAACTTCCAGCTGCAGCATGAATCACGATGTGGATTCATGACGTGGCAGCAGATACAGCCGCTGAAGGATGCATGTGCGATGCAGAGCTTCTTATTTGTGATATCTGTCATATCTATAATGTATCTGATCACATTTCATTCATCGCGGTTCTCTCTGCAGCTCTAGAAAGAACAAGACGGGTTTTTTTTCCCCCCTGTTTTGTCTCATTAATATTCATGAGCCTCTTTTGTGATTGGCTGAAATGCTGTGAATAGAAGCGCGGGTGGTGAATTTATGGGTGTGACATCATAAATTCACAGAATTACAGATGAGCCAATTTAAGGCGCAGCTTCTGAATCCAGGCTGTGCATTTCTCTGTGGATGGAGAGTTTGATGCATGGCTCAGTATTTACATCACACCCAGACATTCTCTATAGGCTGAAAAGCTATAAAAACGGCAATTTACATGATTATATCCACACTTTAATGCTACAGTTTGTACAATTTAGTGTTATTTATCAGCATCTAGTGAAATAACCCTGGCAAAAATGACTAAATGAGCAGATTTAACCTAATTAATATAGCATTTAGTAGCATTAAATAGTCCAGCATTGAGTTTTATTCATTAATCACAGCTGCAACAATAAATAAAGTACATTTATGTGGTTCAGCATCAATATATATCATCAATATCAATCCAATAAGAAAATAGTTTAATATAATATCAGTAGTAGAGACTATTTAGATATTTAATGTAGATTTGAGCTGTTTGTGTGATTATTTAATTGGCTCCTTTATAATAAACATCTTACACAATATATTCATGTTCTATAATGATCCTCAGTGGGATTTATAGGATTTTATGGACAAATAATTGACCTTTGAACTCTTATTATGAATTAGTTAACGTTGCATTGCAGATAATTTAGCTAATTTTCCTAATTTGGGTCAGTTTGGACTTGTTTTAAGTTATAAATGAAGTATTTCTAACTGTAGTAAAACACAATTTTAGATTATTTTTCAATATTCTAAGTATATTTGTTCTGTAACAGCAGCATAAATTGATTCTGACTCTTTGTGGTTGTAGAGATATTCCATATTTATTATCATTTATATCAGGGAAACTAATAAATAGCCTTTGTGCTTGAGTGGTTAATACTTTATAAAGTGTTATGACGATGGTTTGACGTAGTTTTTACTTATTTCATCCCACTTTGCAGACTAGGATGTCTCCCATTAAATCTAAAAATGTTATCTAAGGTCCATTCTATTGTTCCAGGTGTTAGTCAGGTCCTCTGGTGTTACAGGACCTGTGAAAAACTTAACATTTTTAATGCAAAAGACATGAAAACATGAAAAATTGGTCTAATTCAGGGGGTGAAACATGGAGCCCGGGTCTAAAGGGTCTGATCTGGACAACATGGACCAGTTTCTATTGGTTTATATTGGGTATATTTAAGAAATATAAGAAAAAACATAGTCTCATGCTATGTAAGTCAATGGGAGAATGAGTAATTGCAACTAACTACGCAACAGTGGGTTCAATAACTGTATTAATCATGGTTGTTACTTATATGTAAATCTGTACTGTGTGTTTATGTGGCCCAGGAACTAAACTGAGTTTGACTCCTTTGGTCTAAACTGTTGATTTGCTGATAATTGAGCTTGTTAATCAATAATCAGCTGTGTCTTTAATGATTTTGAAGCAGGACGTGGAGGTGAAGAACCACCCAAACTGCTCCATTTGCAGTTTTGTTGTGGAGGCGGCAGCTTTTGAGTCATGGACCGTGCATCTGAGTCCAGTCGCCCACTCATTCACTACTCTCTAGGTAGCTGTTAGATTATTATATAGTGGACACTTATGAATCACCAGCGTTTTTGCATCATCACTAACAGGTGGTATCGTTGCAGAGATGCCGTCGTATATCCTGCACCCGCCGGCCACCGATTCTCATCTAGACATTAAAGATTCATGCTGGTCGCAGCACATCTGCATATCATTTAGTTATTTTACCTGCTGTTGTGATTCTCCATCTCTTTCTCTTTTCTCCATCATTCTTTTTCTCTCAGGCTAAATCAAATTGACATCAGGATCCAATGGCCTCATTTATCCTGTTAAACTCCAGAGTCGCCCTGTGGGGGGGATCCTGGGATTGCTGCACTAATCATGTACAAATATAGTGAAGCTATACATCAAATTAAACAGGAGAAACTCCACTACAAGGACATATAAGTCATATTTACACACACCAAACACAACTCCAACACCAAGCTAATTAATTAACAAATATGAAAATCGGTATACGATCATAAAGCCAACCCACTCGCCACATTTTGATGGCTAGCGCTCTGATACTTCATGTTACACAAACAAATGACATCTCATATGAAAGCTGAGACTGTGACGAGTCCAACGGTACCATCAGTGTAGCTTTATGACAAAAACTCAGTAAACTAGCAGCCAAAAAACACTACAGTAAAAAGTCGCTTGTTTGAAGCGACGAACAAAAAAAGTGTTTTTTTGTTGCTGTTTTGGGATGAAAATGTTTATTTGAGATCAATAAATGGTCGTTTAGTGTCGACCAACATCTCTGTGTTTATTCCAGACATACCCTACTGACTATGGGGATGTCCTAAACCTAAAAAAGGGCTGGAGGTCAAGGGGTTATACATTTCAACACAGGGAAATTCAATGTGCTTCTAACAAAACATAAAAAACACACAAATAGAATTCACATCGGGTGATAAACGGTAAATTAGGCCACTTTTCCATGTATATTTATCATTAATAATGACTATTTCTGGTCATTTTAGGTTGGAATTATGTGATAAATAATAATTTAGGCCTATAAATCTTGAAAATCTTGTATTTTAGAAACTATAACTGATCAAATCACCATAGAAACCATAAACTAATCAAGTCACCTATTACTATATCTTCTATAGATATTTTATGCTTTTTTCCTGTATTTAAACCTGTGCAAACAGGGTTTTCTATCTGTCTCTATGTTAGTTAATGAGCTGTGAGATGAGATCAGATGAGACATACTGGGTAACAGCGACACATGAAAAATGAGACATTAGAGGAGTGTGTGGCCACTCTGTTCCCAGAAAGCAACTAATTGAATAACAACAATTACAACCAGGAAAAGCAGCGGACGATACGCAGCAGTGTGCATTAATTCGAACACAGACGCTTCTAACAGCTTCACGATTCTCACAATAAAATAATTTAAACCCATAAAAGAAAGAAAACAACCAGCAGCTTCCCCAGCAGTTCAGTTTTAATCAGTTAAAACACCCCGGACCGTGTTAAGGTGATGAATTTCATCGTGTTTCAATTGAGGAAGTGGATTTACATATAAATTTGAGGTGTAGTTTGGTCGGGATGAGATTTATCTTCGGTGTCTGAACAAGCAAAGAACAAAAGCAATTTCACAAAGCGGATATTAGTGTTCGATTGAGGCTCCATCACAAAAACGTCCACGTCTGTTCTGCTTCTGCACAAAGATCTGACTCTTCAGCAGAAACAGAGGCTTTAAATTCTAAAAATGCACTGTTTCTGGCAGGTGGAGCACCAGTAATAATACTAATCAGGCTTAAAATGACAGAAATGTGTATAATTATAATGCAATAAAGTGATATACAACTGTTACTTGTTGTTTTACGTTTTTAAAATATTGTTTTATTGTCTTTTTATTATTTAAATACAGATTAAAAACTGTCAGAGACAAAACTTTTAGGAGTGTTTAAAATCAACCTGTGGGCTTGATGCCAGACTATAAAAGTGGTGTTAAGGAATGGATGATATACTTTTATAGGTATTTAAGGTTGTGAAGCATAAAGGTACAGAACTATGGTATAATTCTCTATTATTATCCAACTGCAATATAATATATAAATAAATATATAATATAAATAAAAGTCCTCCCTGTTTGTATTGAAGGTAAAGAAAGAAAGTTAGTTAGTGAAACTTCCTTAAATACAGAAAACAAGGAGGTTGGAGATTGGAAAATATACTTTAATAATATATAATATACTATAAAATCTTAATTATATATATATAATAATTAAACCTCCATTTCTTGAGGGATTCACACATCATGACATATATTAAAAGACTAGAAAATGACATTAAGGGTTATTGGATGTATTAAACAGCAGCATTATAATTAACTATAGGCAGATTTAATAAAATATCCACAGTATTTCATTAAAAATGATGAGATTATTATAAATAATTTGGATAAATTTAACACATTTTTTGTGATTAATAGAAGAAAATATCCAAAGATCGTCATAGTGAAATGAAAAGTTTCTCAAACCTGTAGAAGTAAATGAGATGATAGAAATAGTTTATCGATTATATTCAACAGAAATGGATAAATAGAATATTAGATCTAATGAATAGAGCAGCAAATACATTAAAAATAGAAGGAAAGACATAAATAAAGAGAATATGCAGTTAAATTAAAGTCAGTATTATAATCAGTGTCAGTCACTAATCAATTAATTAATTCAATAATCAATAGATTAATTGACTATTCATATAATCGTAAATTGCAGCAACATATATTTAATATATCAAGTAATTGTTAGTAGAACTATAACAATTGGTTGATTAATCAATTAGTGACCAACTGTTATATTCATTAGATAATTGATTAATTGATTTGAGTCATTTTTTAAGAAGTTCCAGCTTCTTAAATCTGATTATTTTCTAGTTTCTTTAGGACATTTTACAAACAATCGATTAATCACTTCAATAATCAATCGAATAATCAACTGATAAAACAGTTGTTAGTTGCAGCTCTAGATGTTTCCCACTTCTTTTCTCCTGCTTCTCCTCCTCCTCTTTAAATGGCTGTTGGTGCTGACTGTATAGTTGTGACATCACAACTTCACGTAAGTCACGACTGCTTGTTTTAAGGCTCAGTTTCTGAATCCAGGCTGTGACATGGGACAGTATTAATACACTCTCTGCTGTTATATATACAGTAAATATATATAGATGTCTAATAAATCTAGAAGTTCCATACATTTCAATAGAAATACAACAAATAAAACAACAATATTTAAATATTTTCTGAGTGAAATGAACAAACACAACCAGCTGGTTCAGTAACAGGTCTAACAGCAGCTGAAGTGACGGTTTATTCATTGATTGGAGTGAAACTCCACAGGCGTCGTCTCCCTCAGCTCTGACCTGATCTCTGCCAAGTCGTCGCAGCAGCAACCACCAGGCTGCTGTCAGGTCTGGTTGCTGCGCTCGGCTCCATCCTCCCGGTGAACGCCGCCCGTTAATCTGGGAGCAGGATGAGGGACGATGACTCATCTGTCAGGAAACGTGTGAAAACCGGCTCATGGGAGACGAAAACGCAGCCGGATTAACTCACACTGTGTTTTCTGGCTTGTTGTGTGTCGCTAAAATTCAAAATGCATTTGAAAAACAGTACGTTTTAGGCTGTTCCAGGACTCATTTCTCAGAAGCAGCAAAGCAACTCACAGAGGCATAAATCACCAAACCTCATGAAAATATCTTGGGTTGATATCATGTAAAATGGGCCCCGCCCCTTTGGAAATTAGAGCCGGAAATGTGCATGCTAACTGCTATGCTAACTAAACTATTATAAGGATGATAAATCTAGTAAAAAAAACTAACATGCACATAAAAAACTATGCATAACATCTGTCTTGATGCTGATAATTTGATATATTAACATATTTTTTGGGGGGAAAAGTGATGTTTATCTACATTAACCCCCTAAGCTAAAATGGGCCACATGTTTTTAGCTAAAATGGGCCACAAACACATGTGTATGACATCTGGTTCTACAACTAATGTGAAATTAGTTCAACTCAAAGTAATCACTACTTTTACAGTGTTTGTGTAACTTAGCTTCTTATATATGACTGGGTGCTAGCTTTTCTGTAGCGTTAGCTTAGCGTGTATACATAGGTGTGTTAGCGTGTGTGTGTACAACACATAAATAATCTGTTCTTGTTTTAATAGCAGCAATATGAGTTAGTGTAATGCATTTTAAACGTGTGTGGTTTTAAGCAATTAATCAGTTTTGACCTTTATCATTTGACCCATTTTACCTGATGAGGTGGCCCCTTTTATATGAAACCGGTCATGCAAAATAAATTGGCACATCGGATGTTTCAAGATGTATAAAACCTAAATAATTATATTTTATCACATATTTCCAACACAAAATCATCAGAAACAGTCACTATTAATCATAAATAGCCCAAGTTACGATGAGAGAAAGTCAAAACTTTTTAAAATACAGTTTTAAAAACATTAAACTAGTTGAAAGAACGTGTTATTTTATTTTGTAAAACCATTTTAAGAGAGTTAAATTATCTGGTACCAAGTTTTTTAAAGGTTACACCACATGACATTTTCTGTAACTAACCCACATATAATAAAATCGTCCCCTGGACAGTTACTGTTATTATTAATGCTGATTATTGGTGCCCAGCACTGCCCCCTGGAGGAAATATTGTATAATGCATGGTAATAAATGGGCCTTTATGAACAATTCTTATAAAATCAACCACTTATTGAAGTCCATAAATATTCATAAAATACTGTATTATGTTCACAAGTTCCCTTTATGTAACTTTGGGTACTTTACTGCTTCCATACAAGTTAACCTTACATTTAAATGACCTCAAATATCAATTATAGGTGGAATTTAATATAAAACTACTTAATGAACAATTCATCTTATGAACAACCTTTGAACATGTCTCTATGTAGAACCTCCTACTGTTAAAATACTTAATTTAACAGCAGCAGTCAGCCTTAATGACTATAATGAGGCGATATATTAACTTGGATAAATGCTATAATATTACATCATAAACATCAAACACCCCCACGGTGCTCCTTAGTAAGGAAGTAATGATTAGAGTTTAATCGGGTTTATTTGGATCTTTAATCTTCAAACAATCCAAACTCTTCAAACTCACTGCTGCTGTATTCACTCACGTGTGTGTGTGTGTGTGTGTGTGTGTGTGTGTGTGTGTGTGTGTGTGTGTGTGTGTGTGTGTGTGTGTGTGTGTGTGTGCAGCCAGTTCTCTTCTTTATAATGATGTCTGACAAAGTAAAAGTAGTATTAAACAACAAGAAAATAATGAATTGATGATATTTTTCATGCAATTTCTTGCATTTATATTTAAATATGTTGATATGTACATTATATTTAGTTTGGAATTAAAGCAAAAGCAAATGTTAACGTAAAAACCTTGAATTAAAATGACATGAGCGATCAAATCGTGTCGCAATAAAAGGGATGAAGAAGTAATTAAATGATTAAATTAATAAATCCAACTACTTTTAAACCATTACACCAATTAAAGTTATTTTCTCAGTGCAGAACTGGGTGATCTTTTCATTCGAGGAGCTGGGTTTGAGCTGGATGTTTGTCATTCAGGCTGAAAAGAAACTCGTTAAAAAGCTCGTTTTAAAAATAGCGACGTGAACAAAACGATGAGCAAACACCAGCAGGAACAACGGCTTCCTTCTTCTCGTCTCCTCCCGCTTCCACACAGACTGAAAACCACCATTTCTCATCGTTAGCTCATCGTTAGCTCGTCCTTTAGCCGATCCATTAGGTCGACTGCATCCTCTTCCCGTGGCGTCCGTCTCGTTATGGCCCCGCCCCCTCGTCTGAACATCCCATAGAGGGCAGCTGCATCAGGAAGGGAGTGAATGGAAGAGTGTGGAGTGTAGAAATAATGAACGGATGTATAATTAACAGCCTGGTCATTAGATTTCTCACATTTCTGACACTTCATCTAGTTTATTTTCACAGGAACATCAGGCTTCATCCAGACGGGGGTTAATTAACCACTTTATTTAAGTCCATTCCTGCAGAAAAGCTGGATCTAAGTTGTTAACTAGTACTGGATTCATAAAAATGAGTTAACTGGTTATTTTTCTACCATTTAAATGTCTCATATTCTACATTTTACTGTGTTTTATTGTGGATTTTTCATCTCTAACCAGATTTAAAGCAGCAAAGATCATCTCAGTCTAGTTTCCACTTCTTCTCCTCCTCTTTAAATGACTGTAAAGGTCAATTATCACATGAAACAAATGTTTTGATAATCAATCAGTTGATTTGAGTCACTAATCGATTCATCGTTTCAATAATCAATAGATTCATTGACTATTCAAATAATCGTGGCAGCAATTAAGTAATTGTTAGTAGAACTATAACAATTGGTTGATTAATCAATTAGTGACCAACTGTTATATTCATTTGATAATTGATTAATTGATTTGAGTCATTTTTTAAGAAGAAAATGGTTCCAGCTTCTTAAATCTGATTATTTTCTAGTTTCTTTGGGACATTTTACACCATTTAATGAACCAAACAATCGATTAATCACTTCAATAATCGATCAAATCAACTGATAAAACAGTTTTTAGTTGCAGCTCTTGATGTTTCCCACTTCTTTTCTCCAGCTTCTTCCTCCTCCTCTTTAAATGGCTGTTGGTGCTGACTGTATAGTAGTGACATCACAACTTCACGGATGTCATGACTGCTTGTTTTAAGGCTCAGTTTCTGAATCCAGGCTGTGACATGGGACAGTATTAATACACTCTCTGCTGTTATATATACAGTAAATATATATATAGGCTCTAATAAATCTATTATTCATTGGAATTAAACTGATTACATTTCAATACAAATGTGTGATCTAAAACCTTTGAACTGTAGAGTTTATATAATCCCTTTGAAATATGAATTGCAAAAAAAATAAATGTGTGAATGTTGTTCATTACTTTGTACTTTTGTCTCCTATGTCACCTTGTCTGCTACTAATAAAATAAAAAAAGCAAACGGCAGTAAAGAGGACGGCATCGTAACGACGCAGCGTTTTTTAAATATAAACTAGTCCGGACAGTCGTCACCTTCAAGCCGTTTTCTATGTAAAACACCTGCCGAGTTGAGTCAAACCAGTAAAACACGGCTGCTTTTCCACGTCTCTCCTCTTTCATCCCTTATTTGACAGGGGTTCATGCAGCCCTGTTGCATTTCCCTTTATAAAACCTCATTAATCTCCGCAGCTCTGCGGCAGGTGTGAAGTAATGTTAAGGTGATGTGTCGTCACCATGGAGATCTGCAGAGTTCATGTGTGATAAGGAAATAACGGACACTGACTAAATTGTAATTAAAACCCGAGGAGTTTGAGGTGAAGGGTTTTGTATTTGAGCTGTGCAGATCAGGAACGAGTAGAAATGTCAAGTCAATTATGTGTCACATGACCGGTTCCCCCTCTGCACTTTATCTCCATTATCTCCATGACGTGACCATCAGGATAAAGGTGAAGACAGGAAGTCTCTGCTTTGTCTAAATCACACAGAACGTCTACTACGGGTCAGATTTTATTAAGCTTTGAAAGCTTACAGTAAGGTCCCCATAAACCACCCCTACATCAATGTCCCCATAAACCACCCCTACAACTAGGTCCCCATAAACCACCCCTACATCAATGTCCCCATAAACCACCCCTACAACAATGTCCCCATAAACCACCCCTACAAAAAAGTACCCATAAACCACCCCTACACCAAAGTCCCCATAAAACACCCCTACAACTAGGTCCCCATAAACCACCCCTACAACAATGTCCCCATAAAACACCCCTACAACTAGGTCCCCATAAACCACCCCTACAACAAAGTCCCCATAAACCACCCCTACACTAAAGTCCTCATAAACCACCCCTACAACAATGTCCCCATAAACCACTCCTACAACAATATCCCCAAAGGGTATACAACAAAGTCCCCCTACAACAAAGTCCCCATAAAACACCCCTACAACAAAGTCCCCATAAACCACCACTACAACAATGTCCCCATAAACCACCCCTACAACAAAGTCCCCATAAACCACCCCTACACTAAAGTCCTCATAAACCACCCCTACAACAATGTCCCCATAAACCACCCCTACAACAATATCCCCATAGGGGATACAACAAAGTCCCCCTACAACAAAGTCCCCATAAAACACCCCTACAACAAAGTCCCCATAAACCACCACTACAACAATGTCCCCATAGGGGATACAACAAAGTCCCCCTACAACAAAGTCCCCATAAAACACCCCTACAACAATGTCCCCTTAAACCACCCCTACAACAAAGTCCCTATTTGTTCCTCCAGGCGGAGTCTATAGAAAATAGTGATGCTGAAAACAGCAGGGGTGGTTATTATGGTTACAATTAGGTTGATTTTTCCACTTGACGACGTGGCCTCATATCTTTGACAATAACATAAGACATGGTCCTTCAGGGTTTCCATTGTGAGACGATGTTAAAGTTCAATAATTTAATGCAAATACATCTGCAGCGACCACTTTGTGACAGGTAGGTCTATATTAGACAGTTACTGACAGTTACTTTACAGCAGTTTAATACTGAATCTAGGCTTTTGGACATTATAGATGCTAATGCTAGCGGCTAGCATAGCCACATAAAACAATAAGAACAAACCGGACCCACCTGTTGACAAAAAACCTGCATATAGCACATGTATAAAACACATTATTCTGTCTCTTTGTGTTTTAATTAAGCTACAAATGACTCAGACATACACAAGAATTCCAATGTACTTGTTAAAACTTGTTTTTAACCTGTGTTTTTAACCGAGTATGTTCTACAAGGGTTTGCACATATTTATAATTAGATTTTAATCTGTCTTTGTACATTATAATGTTCTGCTTATACAAAAAAAATCAAAAAGTTGTATGCCTCCAAACGTTTATAGGCTTTTTATTTAGTATTTTGTGTAATAATTGGTCTGTAGGACGAGGTTATTGGTGATGTCAACAGCAAATTGTTCAGTTCTTTACTGAAATTCATTAAATAGTGACGTCCAATATGAGGTTTTTTCATTAATTCTCTTGTAATCTTTCGACAAAAAAATATATATATAGTTAATTCTGACTTGAGTCTCAATAAATGTGTAATAATCAAAGTGAAAACATGTGAAAATTCATTATTAGGTAACGCATGAAGCTGAAACTCTCCTCTAAATGTTTTCCTGAGTCTTCTTCCTTATTATCCAGAAGAGTCATGATGCTAAAGTCAGAATTCCTTTGCATCACCCGCTTTATAAGTGATTCAGAAGCCAGATCTTTACAATAATAGCAGGTATTTACAGACGCCTTAATGGCAACGACACGCCAACCTGTGGCGTAGGTTGGTGACGCCCGGATTTACGGATCTGAACCGATCACCTGCAAATAAGGACGTGGACGACGTGAGGTCTGATTAGATTTAATTTCCTGACCCTATTTGCCAAATGGGGGCAGGAAATTGGCGAGTTGTCAGCTGCCCGGGACGTAGCGTCTGCCAGGATCCCTGATCTGGCGTCTCTGCTGCTGAACACCTTTGATCCGTTGAGCTGCGCCAAACACTATTCTGCTGATTAATGTTCCCGGCACACGCTCTAATTTAATTGTTGCATCTGCTGAGAGTTTGAGTTTGTTGTGGCTTCAGGACGCTGGCATACGCTTTCACTTTCCTTTTAGTCCATTTCAAAGGGGAATGATGATTCTATTGCTGTCGATGAATCCTTTTCCTATTGTAGTCAGGCCATTATGTGGTGCCGTGTGTATCAATGAGGAAAAATGACATTTAAATGATTTTAGCAGTTTAAAAAGATTAAAAAATGTAAGGAAATCTGAATATTATCCATATCCACTGTATTAATTAGCCTTTAACCCATTGAAGCCTATGAGCCTTTAAGTCTACGACTGTCATTTTATACTTTTATACTTCTTGCTTCTTCCTTTCTAAGAACATAGAGAAGACAAACCCTCCCAGAAATATATATATACACATATATATATATATATTTAATAATTCAAGTCTATAGAATAATCTCTCAAAATATAACCATGTACATGGGATAAATAGGTTTTTGTTTATGAGCAGATTTGTGCAAGCAGCAACTATAACAGCCATTAAAATGCATTTTTTTTTTGCAAAAAACGAGTACAAAATAGTATTAAATTGAAAATATCATTTATTCTAATAGCAATTTATAGCACAAGACCCAATATATATATATATAAAAGACACAAATAAGAGGTAAAAAAAAAAGTCAAATGATATAAACTTAAATCTTAAATGACCAAAATCAAGAAAAAATACTTGAAATAAGAGTAAATCATTGATCAATCAATCAATCTTTATTTATAAGGCACTTTTCATACACAATACAAGTTAAAAGCATCAATTGTACCAAAAATAAGATATTTAAACTTGTTGAGATACATATTTTTTTGCAATGTTTGGCTCCGATAAAAGAAATATCAATAAATATCATCAATATCCACATCATCAATATAATAAGAACATAATTTAATATAATATCAATAGTTTTACTCAAGGTTTGCATATAAAAAACATTATTTTATATGAATGAGGGTTTAAAATGGCCTAAATAATAGATATATGTAAGAAAAGGTTGTAAACTTAGTCTCGGGATAGTTTCATGCTATGTAAGTCAATAGGAATCCGTTAGATTAGGGTTGGAATGTTCCAAAATTATGAAAAAAAGAACATTTAATATACAAATATTGTTAATTACCTGTTATTCTTATTTCTGTCTTGTGCATTTTGTTGGTTTTCATCTTTTTCTCTGATCACCTGCAGCTCAGGTGAAGTTAAATCTCTGATTAAATCCTCTTATGACTCGAGTGTTTGGACGTTTGTTTATTTAAAGCTTTCAGCTGCAGCATCTTATTACTTTCTGTGTGTGAAAGACAGCAGCAGCAGCAGCAGCAGCAGCAGCAGCAGCAGCAGCAGCAGCAGCAGCAGCAGCAGCAGCAGCAGCAGCAGCAGCAGCAGCTGCAGCAGCAGCAGCATCATGATGCATTCATCCGTTTACACTGAATGTCTCTGAGCTGTGAAGCTACAGACAACAGCATTAATTAATAATATTAATAATATTAATAAATTAATAATAAAGCCCCAGATAGTGAGTTAATTTTCTTTATTTGGTGAGAATTTTCCAAAATTCTGAATAAACGACAACCAGTGATGCTCACATGTCAAATGTCCATGAGCAATAGGGATATCCTGGTCATGTGACCTCATGAATTGTATGTCCTTCAAAATAAAAGCCCCTTTTTCACACCTAACTGTAAAAACATACATTTTATATCACAACTTTTTGAGAAATGAAATTTTGCCATATGGGAACACTATGTAAACGCTAAGTGTTTTATTAAAATGTATAATAGTCATTTTTTTTAAGTACTTTATTTTGAAATTTCAAATATGCAAATTCCTATTCCTACAAATGTTGTATAAATAATAAATGCAAACAATTAATACACTCATTTTACAGTATTTGTGATAATATTCAATTTGTGTTTCATGTACTTAATATAAACATCTTTTTTTGTTTTTTAAAGGTTTTTCACCTCATGGAAACTGCACCAAAATAAAAGTTGTGAATCCAGTTCCTACAACTCTGAATAGGTGACTCATCTAATTCAAGTAGAGTTGCATGAAAATCAGATGAGACTTAACAAATAAGGTTAATGCTGCTATTCCAACAAACACAGATCAATGTCTAAATGTGAAACTGGTGGAAAAACTGGGTTAGTTTTGATTTTTTCATGAATTTATTGAATAAATGTCGACATAATAACTTAATCTATGTAATTATCCTGGGTGGCAATAATAACCATGAAACTGTAAAAAACAAGGAATTTATTTATTTCTATTTTTCCATTAATTCAACACCACCATGCATGTGTACAGGCATTTATTTTATTTTTTAAATTTATTTTATTTTCTCTATTTGGGTGTTTTATTTTACGTTTCTCTCGTATTTGTGTGTGTCTATAGTTTTATAACAGTCTGTATGTGACATGTTGGAGCTTCAATTTCACAGAGGAACCTCCTAAAGGATCAATAAAGTCATAATTAATCTAATTTAATCTAATCTGGACTAATGCTGGTGTTGAGATAATCCTTTATGTCCTGTCTGCTGTCAGTGTGAACACCACAGAAGAAGAGAAAAGGGGCAGAAGTGTCACTTTTGTTGTGCATCGGTGCTCAGACAAAAACCTAAATCCAATTATGCATTGAATTGAACTGAGTCAGATCAAAGGAAATAAAGCAGCTGTGACTAAAACCTGATTTGACTGTTGCAGCAAAGAGACTCTGGATGATAAAGAGATGGAATCAGATGGAATCAGATGGAATCAGATGGAATCAGATGGAATCAGATGGAGGAGAGAGTGAGAATAAAGCAGGAGAAATGTGGAGAAGAAACAGGAAGATGATGTGTTAGAATGGTCCAGAGGGGATGGATGTGATGATGTCTCCAGGAGCTGTTTAAGAATTAAACAGCGGTAAACACAACACACACACACACACACACACACACACACACACACTGCTGCTGCTGAGGCAGCTGAACATTATGAAGATGTAAATGTGGCCCTTTTATCGAGGTGAAAAAGCTCAGATTGAAATAGTTTGGAGGTTTGTGTGTGTTCAGTGTAAATATGGACAAGAAAACACACCACACACACCTTCACACACACCGTCACACACACATAAACACACACACTTAGGACTTTTATATCTCTGAGGAGCCTTATTGGTGTAATACAACAATTACACCCACCTGCCTTCATATGTCTTATACTTAAAAAGTGGGTTTTAATAACCCTAACCCACATCTGAAGTTCAACGAGTTTGTAGTGTTTACACACTACATATCCCATAAGTCCCTGAGAGGTGAATAACTGCAGTAGAAGAAGAACTGAAAAATAAACCTGGAGTTTAACCCTCTATAGCGTAGTGTTGCTACAGGCAACAATTACTTTAGTCTTATTTTTTCTGCAAAGCTGTGATATAAAATCTATGTTTTTACAGTTAGGCGTGAAAAGGGGGCTTTTATTTTGAAGGACGTACAATTTATGAGGTCACATGACCAGGATATCCCTATTGCTTGATTGTCTCGGATGTTGTCTTTTATTCAGAATTTTGGAAAAATTTTACCAAATAAAACACTGAAATCATTATCTGGACTAAGAAAACATATTACGTATTATTATTATTTTACATTTAAATACATTTTGATGTATTTATTTATTTATGTATGAGTCCCATTGACTTACACTATCCTGAGACTATATTTACAACCTTTTCCTGCATATTTTTTAATATATCTATTATTTAGGCCATTTTAAGTAATAAAAACATTTATGTCTACAATATTTCATACAATAGAGAGTCAAAAATATTCTGATAAATCTTATATACTTAATCATTTACAATTCAGAGCTGATTTGAATCCTTCATCCTTCAACCCTGAAGGAATCCAACCATTAAAACAGTCAAATTACTGCTGCAGCAGGGAAACAGCACATTTTAATGAAGTCTCCCTCATATTTCCACTGAACCTGCAGGTTCCATATGAATAAACTGTCATTAAGGGCTTTGATTTATCAGTGGATTATTAACTGAGAGGAACATCTTCCCAGCTCTGTGTGGACATTCTCTGGACGCGCTAAACAACTATGAAATTACCAGAATAACAATTGTCAGCTTATCCTACTGTGGAAATGACTCCAGTTTTTAAGTGTTTCAGTGGCTTAATGCTCCATTATAATCATAATTAGTGTGAAAGGGCGTCTGCAGCAGAAGGTCAGCGCTTTAATTCTAGAAGCCTGTCTGTCACCATGAAGCTGAAATACTGGATTAGACTCTGATTAGCAGTTTATCAAATAGAATTTTAATTGTTTGACTTATTAATCACTGGGAATTTTATTTTGAAATAAATAAGATTTGTGTTTCTCATGGATTTTTTTTTGCAAAAGTCTTATTCATTTTTATTACTATTTATTATTATGTGTTGACATGAAGTCTCATTAGTGACTAAAGGGAAGAATCTAACTTTTATTTAAATTAATTCTATTTATTCTGGTCCCTTTACGCAGCCTCTTCTCAATGGTGCATTGAGGTCAAATGATTGTGCTAAATGATGATGAACATCCACACAGACGCATGTACTCGCTGCTGAAGCTGCAGATTTATTCATGTTTTATTAAACAAAACCCATAATTTCACCATTCAACAAGACAAATAGTGCAGTCATCACCAGAGTAAAAGGCTATAATGAAAACAATGTAGTATGAAAATATAAAGAAATGTTCTCATTACATTAAAATTGAGCGAATTTTTCACTCAAAACAACTTTTCACCTCAGGACAGGACCGATATAAACAGTTTAGTGCAGCATAGATGTAAAAATCAGTCATTAAGGGCAAAATAAAACAGAAATGCTTTATAATTAGCATGTTTTCAATAAATAATTGAATGTATTACAGTGTGTAAACAGAGCTAAGGAGACACATTACTACAGTAATTCACTTGTTTAATTCAATTCATTAATTCCTGTTAAATAATCCATGTTAATGGAAAGTTATTGAAATAAATGAATCAAAGGTTCTAAATTAAAAATTAAAATGACGATGGGATAATGTGAGACACGTCATGTGGTGTAAAGACTCTTATTTTTATTTATATTATTC
>CM060478.1:2540226-2590226 GCA_030544235.1 Lepturacanthus savala
TGACACATCCCATAATAAGCTGGCTTGTTAGCATATCATTTCCTACCATGGCCATGCAGGAGGAGGATTTTGGTCCCATTGGGGAAAGTGTTGAGCTCTTTATTGAAGCAGATTAGAAGAACAAAACCTCTGGTCCTAAATATTTATGTCTAAAAGCTTTTGCAGGAAAATGTATGTGTTGCATGGATTATATTCAGAGTTATAGGTTTTCCAGTAGAACTGAGGAAGGTGTGTGTGTGTGTGTGTGTGTGTGTGTGTGTGTGTGTGTGTGTGTGTGTGTGTGTGTGTGTGTGAGAGAGAGAAAGAACAAACTACATGAAACATAGTCCAGTTTATTTGTTTCTTCATATAAAACATTAAAAGCATCAAGATACAAGTTAAAACAGTTGATTAAAAGGGAAAAATAAAAAAAAACTTGACTTAAAAATAAGAACAATCAGAAATTAAAACTTTATTAATATAAAACAAGCCGAATTGGACCCTTTAGCGGCCGATTCTGGCCCCTGAACCACATGTTTGACACACAGACCAACAAACCGCTGTGCATTTAACATTTAACTTATTCTGATGTCATATTATGTTTTTAATTAACATATAAGTGTTAGATGTAAATATATATATTTTATTTCCACATTATCTAGTTTTTAGTAGCTAATTTCACCCTTAGTTGTGTTTTTGTCTTTATGTGGTCATTAAAATCCAATTTAATCCTATTTAGTCTTTTTATTGGATAAAAGGATTTAAAGACATTATTTATTTATTCACTTATTTTATTATAGTCATGTAGTCTAGCAATATATTTTTTATTTTAGCAGTATTTTATATATGTCTTTGTTTCATCAAGTCGTTTGTGTTGTTAAGTCAAGTTGTCGTGTGTGTGTGTGTGTGTGTGTGTGTGTGTGTGTGTGTGTGTGTGTGTGTGTGTGTGTGTGTGTGAGTGTGTGTGTGTGTGTGTGTGTGTGTGTGTGTGTGAATTTCCTGTTTTTGGGGTTTTTTTTGGTTGATTAGATGTGATAAATTACAAACAAACTCAAGCTGTGTTGCATTTATCGTGCATCAGTGATTCACTTAAACACAGAAGAATAAAAAAGCCCAAAAAGAATATTTTCCCAGAAAAAGAGAGAGAGAAACAGAGCTGGCTGTGGGAGGGAGGGAGGGGGGTGGTATAAATATATATATAGAATAAATCAGGGATTTGTGAGAAAAAAAAACTCTAGATGGACACAGATAAAATAATAGTAACAGAGATGCATCAATTCTATTGGTCTCTGTCCAAAGAGGAAGAAGAAAATAAGAGTCTTCAAGGTCAGATGAAGTTCACTGAGATAAATTTGGGAAAGAACTTGTGTTATCAACCAAATCCTATGATAAACTATGTGTGGACACAGGATCTGGGACCGTTTTACTAAAGAAGAGTTGAAGCTAGTGGACAGAAATATATAAAGTTGGAAAATCAGTCTAAAAAATGAAGGATATTTAGAATTACATTACTACAGATTCCTGTAGGTCTCCTCCCAGTGACAAAACCTGATGCATTGCTTTATAAATGCTTTATAAATGTGATCCTTTATTATGAGATTTAATTTTTACTCCAAACTCTGGTCAGTGATGACTCGACGATATTCCTTTGACTTTTTCTCACAGCCCCTCTACTAAAAGGCCAAAACTGTATTTATGTCCAACTAGTCGGACTGGTCCATTTACTGGTAGTCTTTTTTTTTTCATTGCTAAACATAGAGATATGAACTTTATTCTTAGTAGGCAGGGGGGCAAAGGTCATCAGGAAAGGCTGAACATCTGGAGATGGACTCCGAGGTTTCACACACATGCAAAAAATACTCCGGCGAACAAATCTGTAAAGAAAACAGTTTTATTCTGAGCAAAACTAAAGTCAACAAACTGCAAAGAACTCGGTTATGTTGAGCTTTGTTGCTGGATTAGTCCATTACTCAATGACTATTCCTGGTTGATTTATGGATGAAGCTTGTTAGTATTGTGCCGTGTTGACCTGAACAAAAGTCCAAAGACAGATAAATGTGCAGGAAGCAGCAACAAGGTCAACCTATTAACATGAAACCACTTATTCTTAGTCTTATTTGTAGAATTGGTACGCCCCAATTTGTATTTGTAAAGCCCTGGCTATTGGCTATCAGATGTAAATGGTCTAATCATGGTAAATTTCCATTGGGTCACTCTGCTGTCCATCAAACCAAAGGTGGTCAAACTTTTGTTAATTGGCTTATCAAGCCTATCTCTCCTGACCCCATGCTTCCATTGGCTTATGCACGGTGTCAAACGACCATATTTGTTGCATTATTTGCTCATAGAAACCAAAAACTGATGCTTATATTAGTGTTAATGAGGCCCTACATGTACGGGTAGTTACTTTCCACTGTCTTCCTGTTAATGGCATTTACCACAAATGACTACAATAGTGATATTTTAATAGAAGATGTGGTTCTAGAACATAAATATCTAGTATTTCCCAGCATGCCTCAGCTCTATATGGTGTGAGATCGGGCATATCGATATTATCTGATTCCATTTTACTATTGCTGGGGCATTTCTAGTATATTGATTGAGTTTTTTAGGATAAACTGGTGACACATGTCAGCAGAGCAGCTACTGTTAGAGGCAATAATCCACTATTATTTGGTCCAAACTCTTGATACTAGTTGTTTAACTATATATCAGAGGCTGATTGACTCTGTGAACGTGTTGATTTTTTGCAACCAATAAAAGTCCCTTTTTATTGTGTAGTTCCTACAGTGTAGTGACGTGTTCTGACAGGGCAGATTAGTAGCATCATTCCTCCATGTCTATTATCAGAAAGACCTTTCCCTGTTGTCCCAGGCTGCTGCAGCTGAATGATGATTCTTTCTTGAATCTGTCAGCTACAGAGAAATGTGCAGCCTCCACTTGGCAGCAAACAAAAATAAATAAATAAATCCTGCACTCCACTGGAGGCCCCGACATGACCTGTCAATAAGTCACTGGTCTAATCTGTTTATGGAACTCTTATATATGGAACTTTCAGGGGCAGGAACCTGCAGCGCTGGTCCAAGAGCATTTAAGTCATTCTTTTCTTTTTGTTTAGGTCTGGATTGTCACCTCTGATTGATTTTATTGCTTTTTCGCCACAGGATTGGTGGGAGTATGGATGGGCTGAGGGGGTCGGGGCCCAGGTTGGAAGCCCTGATGTTCACTTCAATCATGTGGAAGGGCTTCGGGAACATCTGGACATTTAGTTGTTTTTAGAGTTTGGAGGATTACTGATTGTCTTTTGGACTTTCTGGGACTGTGAAGGTGCTGTCTGCATCTTTGTGTGGGTGCTTCTTTGTTTTATAGTAAATTATTGTTGCATATGTTGGAATAAGTGGATTATTAAACAATACACAACGGTTCAGTAGTATTTATCCATCTATCTATTTATTTATCTACATCTAGAGACCTGAGATCCGTCCATCGAGTTCTCTTCTGTCTGAGATTAATTGTCAGGAAATTATGCTCTAAATTTCTCCACATCTAATTCCACTATGGACAGATCTAAGTCAGTCAGTCATTTTCTATACCTGCTTATTCCTCATTAGGGTCACATGGTCTGCTGGAGCCAATCCCAGCGCGTTATGGCGAGAGGCAGGGATACACCCCAGATGGTCGCCAGCCAATCGTGGGGCACACACACCATTCACTCACACACTCACACCTACGGTAGATTTAGAGCCTCCAATTAACCTCAGCATGTTTTTGGACTGTGGGAGGAAGCTGGAGTACCTGGTGAAAACCCACCAGACACAAGGAGAACATGCAAACTCCACACAGAAAGGTCCCAGACCCAGGACCAAGGAGGTCTTGAACCTGTGACCTTCTTGCTGTGAGGCAACAGCGCTAACCCCTGCACCACCGTGTCGCCCTGGTTACTATGGTGTGTGACACAATACTTCAAATCTAGACCAGAATCTAACTAAACCCATTTGACTTGATGAGATGGCCCATTTTACCTAAAACCGTTCATGCAAAAAAAGTGGCACAGCGGATCTTTTAAGATTTATATGACCTAAAATATTACATTATATTATATAATTCCAACACAAAATGATCAGAAACAGTCATTATTAATCCTAAATATACACAGAAATGACATATTTGGTGTTGTGTTATTGTCCCAAGCGATTACCTAAAAAGTGGCCCCATTTACCTGATATCAACCTACTGAAATTCAACAGTTGAACTGTTTTAACTTCAATCTGATAAGGAGGCAGGAAAGAAAATGAATGAAAGGAATCAGCCTTTTAATTGTAAATGTTGGGTTATGAAGTACTTTGATGATCCATGTCCCTCCCTAAACAGCCTCTGGAGTGTAATATTCCTCATTTTCGGAATCGTCTACATGTCAAACTCTTAATACTTCTTAACTTTATGTTTTAAATCCTCCTTGAGGCAACGGCCAGGCTTTGCCTTCAGTTGACTGAGCATCATTTTAGATCTCTGAATTATTTTCGGACAGCAATAGGAAAAGCAGCGCTGACGCTGCAGAGCTTTCCTTTCTTGCCTACATGGCGGTACAGTAACAATCTATCAGAATGTTGGCTCTTTCCTGGGGCACAACACTTAATGGGATTAGGCAGAGTGAATCAAGCATATTATTCCTTTAACAGAGTCCTCTGTGCTGCTGCATGTGAACAGTATGTAGAAACAAGTCACGCTTATAACAAATACACAGGGAAAAAGGAAAGAATAGTCACCACCAGTGGCTTCTTAATGTGTAGAAATAGAAAATATAGCAATAGAACAGTTGGCAAAGCATCTATGAAAGATTAATATAGGATTACATAAAGCTGGTACCTGGTAGAACTATGATTAGTCAATTAATTGATTAGTTGCCAACTATTTTGATAATCAAATTGAGTGATTTTAAGCAGAAAATGTCCAAATTTTCTGGTTTCTTTAGTCTTCTATAATAGTAAACTGGTGATATTTGGGTTGTGGACTGTTATTTGGGACGAAAAAAAGACCATTTAAGGTCAATCTTGATCCATATTTTACACCATTTCATGGACCAGACAACTAATCAGTTAATTGCACCAATAATTGATTGATTAGTTGACTATCAAAATAGCCAATCTATGCAGCCTTAGTACCTGGGACTATTTTTGGTCGCTGACCAGTTACTTTTTTTTTATTTTTGTAAATCGAACGGATTCACTCGTCTGTTTCTGCTCGGTTCATTTTGACGAATTTGCTTGTGGCTCATGCAAGAAATAGACTTGAGTCCGACCTGTAGCCAAAGCCCTAAGCCACATAGATGTGTCACATGGATAGATAAGTCACTGCAGTTCTGCGATTGCATGCTATGACGACTCCATTCATGTTGTTCTTGATGGAAACACAACACGCCTGAAACCAGACCAGGTCCTGTCTAAGTCATGGTGAGTCAAGCTGGTTCTGTCTATGGAAATGAGGCAGTTTTCTCCTGAGGAGTTCCTTCAGTATTGAAGAAAAATAACCACACATAGGTTATCTAGGTGTAGATAACAGCAGTGTAATCATTGTAAAGATTGGAAAAAGTTAACGGACCCCAAATCATTGTAGGGGTGTAAGTTATGCGTCGCCTGGAGAGTTTCTATCAGGCTACAAATGGGCTGTGATTTACCAGCGTGATTAATGCCACAAAGGGAGTTTGTTTGTTTTTTATCAACTGACAAATTATAGCCTTCTAAACTGTTTTGATAATCAGCTGCACTTTAAAAGCTGAGGTTTCAGAATTTCAATAGCGGCCCACTGTCTTTACCAGTGTATGGGGCTCAGAATTTGGTGCCACGCCTCTGGGAATAATGTATTACAGACGCCTGATAGGTCGTGTAATGCATGTGTGCCATATTAATATGTTAAAGCTGTGCTATTCATGTGTTGTGTTGCCAGCTGTGATAACATCTGGATGCACTGCCGATGCTGCGGTTATTACAGCGGTGAGCTGATAGGGAGAGGATGGGTCCTTACTAACCCCTCGCTGCCTGAAAGCTTCTCCCAGTTAAATAATTATCAAAACCCTGATCTTGTTGATTTTATCTCTTGAACCACTGTGCTTTCACATGACATTTACATAAGAAATGTGCGTCCTTCAGTACCATGTATCCTGGTAAAAGAGGAGATAACGAAAAAAATCATGTGAGAATTCATTCAGTAATGGCCCATTTTCTCGGCGTGGAGCTCTCCGTGTTTTTTAGAAGGAAAACCGCATGGTACTCTGTGATTTATAACTCATTTTCTGAAAGAAAATGCAGTGACTGTACTCAATTTATTCCTGCTGCCACGGATGGAGAATTGTCTGGATAGACTTGGTGCTGCATATACATAAGTAAATTAGATCTGTTGAAAGGGCACCGACGGGTGCACTGACAGAACTTTATTTATTCTTTTCTTGTATTCACTCCTTTATATCCAGTAGTGCACTGTTTGGTAGGTAAGTTAGGTGAATGTGGAGTGTAGAGAGGTTTTTATTTATTACTTTATTTATTTGGAGGGCCACTACTCTGACTGGACTGTTTCTCTTGTTGTTTGTTTGTTCTTATCTACTCTTCTTTCTTTTATTTATTTTTATCATGAAACTTAAATAAATGGTTGACTAGTTATTATTTGTTATTATTTCCCTCTTGTCTTTTGCTAGTGCCATGGATGTATTATAGACCTGGATATGGCGCAGATTTTCCCCAGTGGCCAATCGTGGTACTGCATGCGACCCAAAAAGCATTTTTCTCATAAAGCTGTTGACCGTACACCCCCAGCTTTACCCCCTAGTAATCTCTGCATTCTATATTATATATATATTAAGTCATGGACTTTTTATCTGTCAAAAACCTTTAAAAAATACGGTCAGAATAACTCTGGAAAAGTCTCTTTTCCCATCATGATGACTGGTGCTTAATGTGGTCGGCAAAGTGGGCATTTTCATCACCCTGGGGCATGATGGGAGGCCCCAGAGCATCATGGGACATGACTCTACTGATCAGTCTCTATGTGTTGCATCACATGCAAGTAAACCCAGAAGTCAGGAACTTTTTCAGCATATGTGCCAGGTGGTTATTTTTTGGTCTGGTATCCAGTTCTTATAATAAACCCATGGCTAATGCCTCACATTTCTGGGTGGTAACACAATACATTAAAAAAACACATTGACTTCACGTTTGACTGCACAGAGGCATGATTCAATGAGATTTTAGTTGAACCTGAATGTTTTAAAGCTGAGATGAGACCTGCATGGAGTCCACCATCGGCGTGATTGATTGGCAGGGCAGCAGATGGGGTTGATCTCTGATTCCACCGACAATAAATGAAGGATTAAAGCGCCCGTCGTCCTCGCTCGTCACCTGGCGGAGGACATAATCAGCGTGATGACCGTCCCAGATGAAGTCACTGCTAATTTTCTGCCGCCTCCTCGCACACTGACTCATCATAATCAACATGCCTTTGACTCATCATATTAGCATGGTTGTCACAGTAATAACACTAAAAGCTGGTGATTTAGAGTTGAATGAGTTCGACAGCCCGTCCGCCAACCGCCGCATTCACGCTCTTCGCCTTTCTGTCGCTAATTCATGTCGCCCGTCTGATGGCTAATTTGTCCTCCACTTTTCTTTTCCCTCCCTTTTTCCCCATTCTTCTGTCTTCATGTTCGTGTTGCATCACCCCCTCAATCAATCTACTTTCTATACATCCCACTCATTTCTCCTTCCCATCTCTCTTTTTGTCTCTCCCTCCTTCACCGTTTCTCACTCCTCCTCTTATTCTGTTCAACTCCTCATGCGTGCAACACGACTTTCTTTTTTGGATTAAGATGAAACAAATGGAAAAGAAAGCAGAATTCTTTCTCCGTAATATTTCTGAGCAGGGATGTTGAAAGGTTCAATCGATAGCAGCAGTTCATGTAAATGCTGCCCTGGGCGGCAAAGCGAATGAGTCAAATTTCAAACCGCATCACTTCAGACATCAATCAAGTGGACTCTGGTCGATAAAAACACAAAGCTGGTGCATTCCCCCGTCACAGTTACACAAAAAGCCAAAGTGAATGTTGAGTGGAACAGCTGCTGGTTATGATGTTGTTTGTGATTTCCATCAATTCTGCAGCTGTGTTGTTGTTGTGGCCACCTCAGATGTGAGAGACTGTCCGAAATATAGAGTTGATGGTTTGAATTTTGTATTTGAAGCTATACTTTTTAGTCTAAAATATTAATATATTAATATTTAACAATCAACCCATTGGAACAGGACAGTAATATGGTCTATATTATGCTATATAGATATATAAAATATACAATTTATGTTTAATGATGTGACAATGCTGTGGTTAATGTCCTGTTAGTTTCAGCACAAAAAACACTTCAAGATCATGGTTTGGTTTAAAATGATCACTTTAAATGTGGTTTAAACTTTGATTAATACGCAGGAAAAAATGTCCCAATGTTACAGTCAAAGGTAAAAAAAATTCACAATAGAAATGTCCCCACTTCAAGGTAAAAATTTACAATATAAATGTCCCCACTTCAAGGTAAAAATTTACAGTATAATGTCCCCACTTCAAGGTAAGAATTCACAGTCGTCTCGTGGTTTTGCAACTTTTTGCCACTTTTTGTCATTTTACTAATAATTATCTGATATTGATAACAATAATTGACAACTGATAAGATCATTACGTAACGTCTGGAACTCTAAGGTGACCTCCTGCTGACCAATAGATGATGACGTCTTTCTGGACATTCTGGTGTATATAACCACTGATAACAACATTTAATAGCGTGATAACATTTGTTTGTCAGAAAATGTCACTATCAAGGTCAGAAATATAATAAAACACGCATCCAACATTACAAAACGACTACATATTAAAGCTGCTCTGTAGTCGTATGCTGCTGTGTAATATGTAATATTTTAAAGAATATATCATCAGCTGGTGTGAAATGAATGTCAGAACCTAAATGAGATGTAACCCGCCTGGTTTTCATATCCCTGCACCAACGTGCTGTGAAGCAGGTTTTCAGCAGATCAGCAGGAAAAGTTCTGTTTCCCTTTCAGCAAAATTACACTCGCATGCAATTTTAACAATAATAAAAACTAATGTACTTTCTAGTGCACGAAACCCAAAATGCTACAGTATTAATAAAACAAAATTAAGAATTAAGATGAAATAGACGAGGGTCTGTGCTGCCCTCAGTTGGTTAGTTAATCTAATTTCATTTTAATTATTAATAATACAGAATTAATGATTTTTTTTCTCGTATTTATACATCAAAGAGGTGACTCATCACCGGGTTTTGGAGGAAACTTGGTGAAAATGGGCTGAAGATCTTCAGTAGTTTCTGGTATTCATTCATGTCACTGCAGGCAGAGCAAAATCTTTTGTTATCTCAACAAAAAAAAACAAAAAAAAGTCATAAAATGACCTGTTCTTCTACAGCAGCAGAGAGAAGCTGCAGAAAGGAGATAACAAAACTATACTGAGATAGTTTTTGCTTCTTAAAATGAGAAATATATCCCATAAGGGGTATCACAACTTCGATTAAAAACCGAGAAGATAAGTTTCTTTGAATGTTTTTTTTTTAATCAAAATATTTGAATTCATGAGTCTAAGTAGATTCTAAGCTCCAAACTTGGTTTGCAAGCAAAAAAGATGTTTTTTTCCTCTCTGGTGGTCATGTACTTTGTTTAAATGAGTATTAATCTACTTTACAGGGTGGTGTCAGTCTCTACTAAAATTGTTAGACTCTCCAGAAAGATTGTAGAATACAACAACTAACGACCCGGCCCCGTTATTATTTTATCTACTTTAGATAGGTGTGTGTTAAAGGGTTTTGATGCAGCTGGCCAATCAGAAAACAGTATTCACCCAGACCATGGAATAACTGTTAATAAGTGCAGAGTAAAGTCTTTATTAGCCATTAATCTTAATAATTATTATTAAGAATGACCTATAATGACCTTATTACACTATTACATAGTGTTGACATATGGCAACAATTACTTTATCCTCATTTTTCTAAAAAGCTGTGATATACAACCAATGTTTTACCACTAGGTGTGAAAAGGGGGCTTTTATTTTGAAGGACATACAATTTATGAGGTCACATGACCAGGATATCCTGTTTGTTAATGGACATTTAACATCTGATCATCATTGTTTCATGACTGAAGGTTCACCAAATAAGGGATAAATAAACTTTATATATATATATATATATATATATATATATATATATATATATATATATATATATATATATATATATATATATATATATATATATGATATTTATATTAAAGATGTTATAAAAAAAATCTTATAAGACCTATAAGGACCTTATTACACTATTTATCCTCATTTTTCTAAAAGGTTGTGAAAAAGGTGTGAAAAGGGGGCTTTTATTTTGAAGGACATACAATTTATGAGGTCACATGACCAGGATACCCTGTTTGTTAATGGACATTTAACATCTGATCATCATTGTTTCATGACTGAAGGTTCGCCAAATAACAATTACACTCACTAACTGGGATAAATAAACTTTATTTATATATATATATATATAGGAAATTCCTAGTCCATCCAACCTAATGGAGCCCCATTCACTTTCATAGCATGAAACCATCCTGGGACTAAGTTTACAACTTTTTCTTATATTTCTTCTATCAGGAGTTTTTAGATTTTGCAATCACAAAGACCTTAATATCGAATTTTCTGATGTTTCTTCCTGAATATGAGGAATAACGTTGCACTCTTCGTCAGATGAGGGAATAAGAAGAAAGTATCATCAATAATCAACTAGTAAAACTGTGTCCTCGGCTCCAGTTTTAATAATTTGTTAGTTTTTCCCGTGCGTGTTAATTATTTCTGCCTCGAGTGCAGCTCTGCTTCATATAAATATTTGGGAAACTAAAATCTGCTAAATTCAAACAAAGAGCCATCTGTCCCTTTGTCAAGCAGAAAACCTCCAGTTTCATTCTGGAGTATCTTATAGGTTTGTGTCGGTTGCATTAAAGCGACAAATCCTCCGTTTGACAAGGAGAATATATGCATATGTGTATGTATAGAGAGACAGAGACATAGAAATGTATAATAGGTAATCACATTTTATTTGGCAGATGCTCATATTTCTTAGAAAGGCTGACAAAAGCCTTGAAAACACTTTTATTCATGCTTCTGTTCTTTTATTCATCACATACAGTGAAGTGGAAACAGCAGAAATAGAAACAAATCCATCGCTCAGTTATTTTTACACAAAGCCGAGCAGCGTTTAATATTTGATGGAAACACCAACATCTTCTAAAAACAGAGCCAATGAAAGCTGAGCTTTGTTCTGTTTGAGTTTAACAGGTGGAAAATAACTATTTACTCTCATTATTAGTATTTTAAAACATGTAATTTAAGTTTTACTGACGTCTATATTGTTGGAAGTGGTCGTATTTAACCCTGAGTAGTAAATATATATATATAATAGTTGTAATATGGTTTTCTGTATTTAGATCCTGTAAATCGTGGCCTATTTTCCTCTAATATAAGGTCTGTTGTCTATTCAATGCAAAAACTGACACCTTAAATAATGGAGATAGGTGAAAATATCTTGTTTTTCATATTTTAGTCCAATATTGAGTAGAATTATCTTATTCCACTCATTATTTGGTCTTGTTTTAAGAAAACAAGACTAATATTTTCTTAAAAATGACAAGAATAACTGTAAATAAGTGCAGGGTAAAGTCTTTATTAGCCATTAATCATATTAATTATGATATTTATATTAAGGATGTTATAAAAAACATCTTATAAGACCTATAAGGACCTTATTACACTATTTATCCTCATTTTTCTAAAAGCTTGTGAAAAGGGGGCTTTTATTTTGAAGATATAATGATAATATATCTTCTTATATAGATGATATAATATCATTAACCTTCTATTACACAGTGTTTCCATATGGCAACAATTACTTTATCTTCATTTTTCTAAAAAGCTGTGATATAAAATCTATGTTTTTTACAGCTAGGTGTGAAAAGGGTGCTTTTATTTTGAAGGGCATACAATTTATGAGGTCACATGACCAGGATATCCTGTTTGTTAATGGACATTTAACATCTGATCATCATTGTTTCATGGCTGAAGGTCTTTTATTCAGAATTTTGAACATTTTCACCAAATAAAAATTAAACTCACTAACTGGGATAAATATAAAATAAAATTTCATCTATTTTCTTCTGTCAGGAGTTTTTAGATTTTGCAATCACAAAGACCTTAATGTAGAATTTTCTGATGTTTCAGAAGAAATTATTTAAATAAGCTAAAATAACAATTTATAACCTTTATATACATCTTTGGACTTTTGCCCACATATAACACCATCCACTAATAATATAAATGTTCCTTTAATGATTCATTTGAGTCACTTTTGTTAAATATCCTTATATATTAGAAGGTCTGAGGCCTTTTCAGTGGACTTGTTGACTGTGTGTCTGTTCACCACATTGTTCACATTAACCTTGACCTGAAATATAAAACATACTCCATCATCAGGATGAGTTAGCAGCAGCCCTGTTGTGCTTTTATGTTTGTTTTGAGCCATCTGCTCATAAAACATGAAAGTAGCATCACATGTTTCATGGGTCGTTAAAACATGGAGTCACCTTCATTATCTCTGCTGCTTTATAAATGAATGGGAACAGCGATATTCACGTGTGTTCAGGAGTGTCAATTGTCAATTATGAATTAAAAATCTCTACACGACTGAATCTGTGACAGGTGGTTTTTATTCATTCATCAGGTTGGACACCCTTCCATTGACAAACATTATGATGGAAAGAAAACGATGATAAATGGCTTTTATTGTGCCATTCCAGTGATAAAACATGCTAAAATGCCATCTAGGGTGCCCCGTCAATGAAAAACCTGATAAAACCCCCCATTCTGTGGTCTTAAACGGCCTCTAGGGTCTTTTTTTTATCAATAAATGTGATGGCAATGCCCTCTAAGATGCCTCTGCAGTGACAAAATGTGATGAAATGTCCTTTAAGGTGTTTTACCAGTGGACACAACCTGATAAATTGGCCTGTTTGGTGATAAGATTCTCTTTAGGGTGCCGTTTTTAATGAAAAATAGGATAAATTTAAGTGTAGGACATCCCCATAGTCAGCAGGGTATGTCTGGAATAAACACAGAGATGTTGGTCGACACTAAACGACCATTTATTGATCTCAAATAAACATTTTCATCCCAAAACAGCAACAAAAAAACACAGTTTTTGTTCGTCGCTTCAAACAAGCGACTTTTTACTGTAGTGTTTTTTGGCTGCTAGTTTACTGAGTTTTTGTCATAAAGCTACACTGATGGTACCGTTGGACTCGTCACAGTCTCAGCTTTCATATGAGATGTCATTTGTTTGTATAACATGAAGTATCAGAGCGCTAGCCATCAAAATGTGGCGAGTGGGTTGGCTTTATGATCGTATAGCGATTTTCATATTTGTTAATTAATTAGCTTGGTGTTGGAGTTGTGTTTGGTGTGTGTAAATATGACTTATATGTGCTTGTAGTGGAGTTTCTCCTGTTTAATTTGATGTATAGCTTTACTATATTTGTACATGATTAGTAGAGTTTAACAGGTTAAAGTGCCCGTCCAGTGTCACATTATGATAAAAACACATTAAAACAGCCTCTAAGCTGCAGGAACCAGTAACAGCTGAGATCTAATTATTATCTAAAGGCATAAATGTGCAAAACCACGAGCTATGAAATCAAAAGACTTGATTCATCCGCCCAAATGACTTCAGGCCAACTCACCAGGTGACGACTACATGGACACAACAAAAAGACATTTGTAGTTTTCCTAAAATGTTCTGGGGATGTTCCTTCTGATGACGACTGATGTTAAAACAGCAAGTTTTTCTGATATAATATCATTAACCTTCTATTACACAGTGTTTCCATATGGCAACAATTACTTTATCTTCATTTTTCTAAAAAGCTGTGATATAAAATCTATATTTTTACAGCTAGGTGTGAAAAGCGTGCTTTTATTTTGAAGGACACACAATGTATGAGGTCACATGACCAGGATATCCTGTTTGCTCATTGTTTGGACAATTCTCACCAAATAAAGAATAGAACTCACTATCTGGGGTAAATAAACTCAATTTATACATATATTATCCTCAGATAATGTTGTCTGAATCTAATATTTCAATTTACAGACATTTAATATTCATTAAATTTAAATACAGCAGGTTTTTCTGATGTAAAAACAGTATTTTTTGTCCTGATAGTTCTGAAAAGGTTCTGTTAAATAAACATATTTGCAGATTTGCACTGTCACCATAGAGAAACCTTCCATGTTTGCATCAAAAATCTCCAATTTTCCCAAACTGAGTGAATTGAGCTGATAATCTATGTGTGTATTTGCATTTTTTTGCCCACAGCAGCTTTAATAAATGATCATAAGGAGAATAAATGCACTGAATGTTCACACCTTTTCACTATAAAGGGATTTTTAACTCACCTCTTTTGCTCCTTTTCAGTTCGTTTCTGTGCAAATTCAACTTAATGAGGACAAGTTTCCACACTGGTCGGGTAGTTTTAAAAAGTCCGATCCTTATCCTGGAAGAAGTGGGAACATAATCTCACAGTTTTAATAAATTAAAGCCTTTTTGCTACGAATCTCTGGAGGGAATAATAACAATCTAAAAAATGCTGACAGAAACATGAGACTCAGCAGATCCCAGCTGTCATGTTCGCTGTTCTTACAGTGAAACTCCTTCTTACTGCACAGGGACGAGGAACCAACATTAAATTAATTGAAATATTAATGTTCCGTTGCTCCAGTTCATTTCCCCTGCAGCTTCACAATGATGAAACTTTAAATTCAATCTATGATCTCTGTGGGAAGCGCTGGGAATAAAAGCAGCTGCCTGCTTTTCTTCTGCTGAGAGCCTCAAACTACATTCAACAATTAAATCAACCAATCAATCAATCAATCAATCAATCCTGCTTTATCACATGTAATTAGTTAATATAACACCATCACTTCCTTTAACAAGTCAACTATTAATTAGAATTAAATGATTGTGTTAACAGTGAATTTATCTGATTTCAAATGTGCATTTTTCCTGATTTTGCTCGATTTAATCCTTTTTTCTTTTTCTTTTTACACATTTTAAGTGTTTGTGCGTAAATATTTAGTTCACACACTCTTATTTTCGTTGTTGTCTGGCCTCCTGAAACCTGCCGTATAGAAATAGCTCCGGTTGTGATGTCACAACAGGAGTGGGAGTCTCTAAATTCTGTCCATGTCTCAAAACTCTGTTTAAGAAAAGCATAAAATATATGTAAATAAGATTTGATCCGACCACCAACACAGTTTTTGATGCTTGTTTTCTCATTAATAATCTTATTAAATATCAGAATATGTAGGATTTAAGTCACTTAAGTAAATATTTGCAGGTTTGAGCTTCTCAAATGTACAAATTATTTTATATTTGGATCTTTTATTCAAACCATATGAGTCGTTTTTCACTTCTGAGTGAGACTCAACTAATTATTGGCATCCAAATAATAATAATATAAGTATTATATAATATAATTTTGCTGTCAGTACTTCCCTGCTGTTTTCTAAGTATATTTATTTGTAATGAAGTATTTTTACTTAGATAAAACTTGTGGTTGCAAACGAAACCTTAACATTAACAGAGGAAAAGGCACAAAAACGTAATAAAAGTGTCACAAATGTTTGTCTTTATGTCTTTATCTCGTCCTAAAAACGCTTCTTTGTTCTCTGGTTACAAAACACATTGAATCAAAGACTCTGGTAACAATTTCCATAAAACCCATGTCTATAATTAATCATAAATATACTTATAACACTGTATTTTTATAGCATTTTATAATAATAGTCAGTTATAATGACTTATAAGGTCAAATATCATAATATTTCCTTACTGTTTGGTCACTTGCTGACTTTGTTTTGCAAGAATTATAGTATTTTATAATTCTAATAGATGAATTACTGTTATAATCCATTCTAAAAAATATATAAACTCAATATATTTTAGTCTATTTGGTTTATTTTATGCTTCTATCGTTGCAAAATACAAAATCAGCTTTTACTTTTATTCATAAATCACATTATTAAACCTCAGCTCCAACATTAAATAGTATTTTATCTGTTACAGCATCAATATATATCATCAATATCATCAATACAATAAGAAACTAACCGTTATTTAGGTATTTAATTTAGATTTAATCTGTTTGTGTGATTATTTAATTGGCTCCTTTATAATAAACATATTCTTCGTGTTCTATAATGATCCTCAGTGGGATTTATAGGATTTTATAGACAAATAATTGACCTTTGAACTCTTTTCTTATTAATTTGCATTGCAGATAACTTATTATTTCAATTTTCATGTATTTTTATCTGTAGTAAAAGTAAATTAACATGTATAGTGACACAATTCCTATTGTAATATTCTAACTATATGAGATATTTCACATTTATTATCATTTATAGCAGGAAAACTGGAAAAATAAGCCTGGATTTTAAGGAAAAAGTGTGTTGAACCCATTTTTCTTATTATTAATGTGATTATAAGTTGCTGTAATTTATCATAAATGAATATACTGATATTCCTGAAGTATATAATGCATTATCAGATGGTTATAAGTCATTATATATCATTTTAAACAATGTAAAATTATGATTTCCTTTAATATTGAATATCGAATTCTCCAACTTGACATATTACAACTAAGAGACTTATAAAACACTGTGATTCTTGCAAGAAAAAGACAGTGAGTGACCGTTAGAATAGTATTTTAGACATGGACTTAATAGAAAGTGCAGAAATTAAAGGAGACGACGTCAGTTCTTCAGTTTCGGGTGAAGGAGAATGTTTTGGCACATTCGACACAGTGAAATCGACAAAGTTAAAAACTTACGTAGTACAACAGTTACAGCGTCGTTGTGTGTGGGAATAAACCTTCATAAACCTTAATAAACAACGTGTCTGAAGACTTGTGTACAGCGATTTTTACATATTATACACGTTTTAATCAACACTCTTTTATCGTCCACTGTTAAAAGGTTTAAAGCCTTCGAGAAAGTCTCCACATGTTCATGAAGGCTCAAACTGGAAATACAGGAAACGGCTGCATGTCCATCTGTGGTAGTAACTGGGTGCAGCGTCCTGCAGCTGGTCAGTACGGTGGCTGCAGACGCAGAAATGATGCAAAACCTACAAATACACTTAAAAACACTTCAAATGCAGGAGAACAACGCGACAATCACAGAAAACAAAGCAGAAGCAAAAGAAAAACGGTGCAAATAACCCAAAAATACACAAGCGTTAACTATATAACTATACTGCTATTTATACTTAAAAGGTTTCTACATCTCTGACGTTTATAACAAACCAAACCGCTTGGAAATCGGTTGAAAATTGAGCAAGTTTTGGTGATTTAAAAGAACATGCACCATTAAAACACATGGGTATGGGTGAGTGAGCTCCCTGTAGTAAGATGGCCGCCAGTGCAGACGTTGGACTCCATTGGTCGGCTCCTGTGGTCAGGACTGTTATTTTATGTATTTTCCTTTTAGTTTCACACTTTGCTTCGACTATAAACCTGTAAACTATAATAAATATAAGACCCAGAGTGTCTGGAGTGAAGTGTTTAGCTGCCTGTCAATATGTTTTCTGTTCATGTGTGTGTACGTTATTAAGGAAAAAATGAATTTAAATGATTTTTGCAAAAAGCTGCAACATAATAAAGAGTAAAATATTTAAGGGGGTCTGAATACTTTGCATACTCACTGTACATTATATACAAATAGACTAATTATGACTCAGGATTCCAATGCTTTGGAAAAAAATAAGAAGTTTTTCTGATTTTACTACTTAAAGGGCAAAATGACCATTTTTCTATAAACCATCGACACAATTTCCCCCAAATTCCAAATATAAATTAGAGCATTTATTTGCAGAAAATGACAAGTGGTCAAAATACATGATCTCAGAAACCAATATTTGGTGCAATAAACCTTTTTTAATCCCAGTTTTCATGCGTCTGTCATGCTCTCCACAGTCGTTACCATTGTTCTTGGTGATTTTATTCCATCCTGGTTCCTCTTTAAGCAGAATGAGGTGTTCATGTGTTGGAATTCAACAGAAATGCAAGTAGAGATGCTGATTTCAGAAATAAAATGCAGTGGTTTCTTATTATTTTTCCAGAGCTGTGTATATATATATATATATATAGAACGCTGACCCCAGTATTTAAATAATTGCTAAGG
Source organism: Lepturacanthus savala (assembly GCA_030544235.1). Taxonomy (NCBI): domain Eukaryota; kingdom Metazoa; phylum Chordata; class Actinopteri; order Scombriformes; family Trichiuridae; genus Lepturacanthus; species Lepturacanthus savala. The sequence continues at coordinate 2,558,549 of CM060478.1, forward strand.
CCCCGTTTGCTTCTGCTTGGTTTTCTGTGGTTGCAGCATTATTCTCCTGCAGCGTCTTTATTTATTTATTTATTTTACGTGTTTGTGTGTTTTTGGGTTTTCATCATTTCTGTTTTTGGAGTGTTTTGCCGCTGTAGTTCAGTTTGGTAGCAGCCGGATCATCACAGCAGCAGCTACGGTTCACTCTTCGTGCATCCTCGCCTTGGGGGGTTGTTGTCTTTGCGTTGTGGTCTCGTCGTTTTTATTTCACAGCTCAGAGTCCGGTTTCTCCACCAGCTTCAGGGCCTCGTGCATGCCGGCGGCCGACAGCTTCCTGTTGATGTTCCTGTAGCGGCAGCGCAGCAGGTTGCTGTAGGTGGTCCTCAGGTCCCGGTTGAAGAAGGCGTAGATGAAGGGGTTGATGAGGGAGTTGGCGTAGCCGAGCCACAGCAGGGTCCTCTCCAGCCACAGCGGCACGCAGCTGCACTCCACGCCGCACACGAAGGGCCTGGCGGTGGACACCAGGAAGAACGGCAGCCAGCAGAAGCTGAAGGCGCCCACCACGATGCCCAGCGTGGCCGCCGCCTTCTGCTCCCGCTTGAAGATGGACTGGTTTTTCCTCTTCCGCCGCTGGTGGTGGTGGTGCTCGCTGGTCTTGAGGAGGCGGGACACTCGCGTGCTGCACTCCTCCTCCACCTCCCGCTGCAGCTTCAACGCCGCCGACACGCAGTCCAGGCTCTCCTCCTCCTCCTCCACCCCCCTCAAACTCCCCGACTCCCCCACCTCCTCGTCCAACGGCGGCGGCGGGGCCTCCGGTCCTCCCTGCCCGGCTCTGGGGGCGCCGCAGTCCTCGTCCCTGGGGAAGCCGGTGATGGTGTGCTTGGCGGCGCTGAGTTTGGCCGCGCGGAAGATGCGGTAGTACATGATGAGCATCACGGACATGGGGATGTAGAAGGCCACGGCCGTGGAGTAGACGGTGTAGCCGAAGTCCTGGGAGATGAGGCAGACCCGGCCGTCGTTGACGTTCTGGGCCCAGCCGAACAGCGGCGGCAGAGTGATGGAGGCCGACAGGAGCCACACCGACAGAACCATCTTAGCCATGCAGCAGCCGTTCTGACGGACCGGATACGTCAGCGGCTTCGTGATGCCCAAATACCTGCAGAGCAAGAGGAAATGTAGTTTGTGCATATTTTACGCCTAATTTACACTTGAATATCACATAAAATGTAAAATACTGTCCTAAAAGTCTGGATATGAATCTTATGAACCATCAAAAATGATTTGGTTTGAATACTCAAAAGGTCAGAAAGTTATTTTGAGAAAATATCCCTTAAAGTCTGAAATGTATGAGCTGTAGTTGCTGATCGCGGGTTAAGGTGATGAAGGTATTTATTACGACAGGAAGCTCATGGTTTATTCCTACTTGTTAATATATTTTATTGCAATTTAGAGACAACTTGCTAACTGAATGCTGAAACTGGAGCTAGATGTGCTGGAACTATTTTTAAGACCACAGTGCAGCTCTAGTAAAAAAAAAAAGGAGCACAAAGATCATTTCCAAACCTCTCAAAGCAAATAAAACAAACCTTTTCTACTAGGATTTAAACTGCCCTCTACACTTCCATTACATCGAAAATCCAGTTGGAGAGAAATCGATAGAAAGCTCAATACTGGAGGGTATAGAGATACATGGCAGGAACCTGGGAAATGGGGCTAGATGTTGAAAAATATTGAACTCTTTATGGTTCAATCCAGGTACAAAAAAAACTCTAGGTTGGGGCTTAAAATGATCAATGACAGGACAAACGTTTGGTAAAATGTTGGATTTAAGGCCAGAAAAACGCCCAACGAGTCCATCAACCAAACCCTTAACCCACTTTAAACTAGTCAGGACTAGAGTACAGCATGTACTGGTCCCCTTCCTGATTTCTCATAAGTCCACCACCTTAAATGGGACCTGACTAAGTGAAGCAGACCAAAAGATACTCGAAAGCTCGACATCCTGCTGAGATCTAAAGAAATTCAGGAACAAATGAACAAATGTTTACTGAGTTTTTGTCATAAAGCTACACTGATGGTACCGTTGGACTCGTCACAGTCTCAGCTTTCATATGAGATGTCATTTGTTTGTGTAACATGAACCATCAGAGCGCTAGCCATCAAAATGTGGCGAGTGGGTTGGCTTTATGATCGTATACCGATTTTCATATTTGTTAATTAATTAGCTTGGTGTTGGAGTTGTGTTTGGTGTGTGTAAATATGACTTATATGTGCTTGTAGTGGAGTTTCTCCTGTTTAATTTGATGTATAGCTTCACTATATTTGGACATGATTAGTGGAGCAATCTCCAAAATCCCCTGTGGGGGAACCTGGAGTTTAACGGGTTAAGGTCAGTGTTCAAGACTCCACCATGGCCACATGGCAGAGTTCAAAGACCAAAACCAGTTCTGAGCAAAAAAAGAACATTAAGGTGTGTCTCAGTTTGGCCTGAAAACATCTTTATGATCCTCGGGACCTTTGGGAAAACCACTCTGTGGTCTGACGAGACAAAGGACTGATGGTCTGGGTTTGTTTTACTGCTTCAGGACCTGAAAGACTTGCTGTAATAAATAGTTCAGATTCTCTAGATGCTGAGTGTTTGTCACTGGATGCAAGGATCTCAGCCATCATTGCACTCGGTATAAAAAAGCTGAAATCAGCCTCGTCTGCCAGGAGATTGGCTCATTGGTTGCCTGTTATCTATAAGAGTCTATGTGGTCTGGTCCCATCTTATATCAGATTTCTCCTTGACCTTTGACCCTGACCGTTCTTTATGTTTCTACAGAACTGGAGGAACAGGTTACGCTGGGAGGAAGCAGCAAAGAACAATGAAATAATTCCTGAGGAGTAAATTATGCTAATTTGGACATGAATCACCTTCTACAGCTGCTCTTCATCACTTTATTCTGATGTGTTTCCTATAACATGCAGACACTTTGCAGAGCTTCAATTTCCTTTGGGATCAATAAAGTGAATAATGTGATTTTACCTTCTTCACGCTTTCGACACTAAAGCCATTTCATTTTTTTCCCCTCGGACACGTTCAAATATCACAATTTCAATTTCTAATTCAACATTTCTGTGTCCAGTGATGCTCTCGTCACCTGCAGCAAGGTGCCCTTCAGTAAAGTGATTAACCACAAAATGTGGTTTCTATATAAGATTAGAGATTAATGAAGGACTCACCATAGAAAACACTGAGTCTAAACCTGCTTATGTCAAAGTAACTCACTGTGAAAATACTCAAATTAAAAGTAATGATATTTATATTATTATTTCTAATACAGAAACTTGATATTATCATCATGTTATAACCTCATGAAACTAAATACAACTACAGGAATTATCCATTATTATAAAGCCATTTCCTTCTTTTTCAGTAACTAAATTGCAGCGTGTTCCTTCTGAATGATTCTGAATCATTTTATTCTATTAAAATAGAGAGAAATGCAGAAACAAACCAAAAGGTCACGAGTTCGATTCCACATTCGGACACTTTCGTTTTTACAAATTCCCACATCAGGTCAGAATATGAGAAGTGATGTTAAAGACAAAGGATGACGTGTCCAGTTCCTGATGATTCTAAACACTGCGATGAATTGGGTTAAAATAAAGTAATAATAGAAAGAAAGTTTCTACCTACAGAGAAATACTGTGAACCACTTTTGGTTGTTTTTCGGCACAGAAGAAGTTGCTCTCACCTGTCGATGCTGATTACGCACAGAGTCATGATGGACGCGGTGCAGCACATCACGTCCATGGCGATAAAAACGTTACAGAAGAACTGTCCGAAAATCCAGCGGCCGCCGATCAGGTCCGTGATGCTGACGAACGGCATCACGGCCAGAGCCACCGACAGGTCCGCCAGCGCCAGCGACACGATCAGGTAGTTGGACGGCTGGCGCAGCTTCTTGACGAAGCACACGGAGATGACCACCAGCAGGTTCCCGCAGATGGTGGACAGCGTGAGCATGGTGAGGACGCCGCCGATCAGCACCTTCTCCACGCGGCCGTAGCTCAGGATCAACTCGCCGCACCTGGTCCCGTTCGCCTCCATCACCTGCGGCTGACTGGAGGCGGCGGAGGAGGAGGAGGTGGACGGAGACGTCGCCGCCGACGCCGCCGCCGCCGCAGCCTCTGCGGCGCCTTGCGCAATCTTCAGCAGCCGCGGCGCGAAAGCCTCCGAGATCATCGCGTCCGTGGAGGCGCCGGGGTCTCCGCCGCCGCCGCCGGCTCTGTCGCCGATCATGAACGAGGACCTCGCGTTGACGCCGCCGTAGGTTCCGTTATTCGTGCCCACAGCAACCATCCTGCCGCCTCCCGTTCCTTTTCATCCATGGACTTGGAGACGCGACGGATGGTGACATGAGACGCGCAGACGTGTCTGTGTTTCAGCGTGAGAAATGAGGAATTCCTTTCCGCGGCTGCCCTCAGGGTGAACTACTCTGACATCTTCTCTTTTTCTTTTAAAAAGACGCGACGCTCCGGTTCTTCTCTTCGGAGGCAGACGCTCGTCATTACGCACGGCGGCGCGCCGCAGCCATATTCCCCAAATCCCCTGATCAATCAAATGTGACTTGATTTCCTGTTGCGTGGGGCCGCCCCGGCCACCATCCCACGCCTGATGCGCGGAAACACCAGAAACTTAAGTTGCAGTGGCCACATTTAACACAAGTTGACACGTGACGTCAAATGTTAAAACGAGGGCGGCTGAATAGTTGGCGTCAAAACACCCAAACACATGGAAAACAAAACCTCCCTGAGTTAGTTCACACTACTGAAAATGTCTCGGAACGGACAAACAATCCCCTTTGTCCATGGATGACTGTGCGTAATTACGCACAGCGAAGAAAAGTCCTGTTGATTTCAAATGTATGATTTGATCACACGGAGGAGAAATAGAAAACAGCCTGGGGTATAATAGTAATATTCAGACACTTTACTACAGTGAAATTAGTGAATATACTGTTTTACAAGTAAAACTCCTGAATTCAAACATGACACAAGACCAGAAAACACCAATTATCGAGGAATCTGAGTGTTTCCACACAATGAGGATTTATTCAGGGGCAGATAATAAATGGTGGAAAGTAACTAAATACATTTACTAGCATTTATTTACACACATTGAGTTATATTAATATATTATAGAATATTATTTGTTTTTCTTACTAGAAAAATCATGAGAACAGTTTAATGTTTTAGTTCAATCATCATCAGAATCAATGTGGAGCCGGTGTTAGATACTTTGGGTTGATTAATAGTGAAATACATGCATTTTATTCTATTTATTCTGTGTTTAACACATATTTTGAACTATGTCATTTTATGACCCTTTAACGAGCATCTTTGCTTAATTAGAGATCATTGGAGGTGATTAGAAAAATAGTGGGTTGGAGGATAAATATGATAAAATGTGAGAAATGTTTAATCATTGATATCGTTATAGAGAAAATGATGAATAAAGTTATTCAAACCTTCTGCTGTCTTCAGGTTTAGGAAGGATGGAAGGATCAGGAAGTTGAAAGAAAACTACATTTTATGTCAAATCTTTATCTGAAACGTAACTAAAGCTTCAGATAAATGTAAAAAGTACAATATTTACCTCTAAAATGTAGTAAAATGAAGTAAAATTACCATTAAATGGAAGTACAAGAGGTGTATAATTATCTAAAAACTGTGTATATATATACTTAGATGCTGTTCATGACTGTTTCATTTAAGACAAGTTCTATTATTTTATAAATAATATTATAATAAAGCTCATTCTATCATATGTCTAGAGGGTAATTGGCTGCAGGCTGGACTGTGATGATGATGGAATATTTTTAGGGTTTTCAGGAGGAAAATGAATAAATGCCGGATGGATAAGTGGCTGTTTTTCCTCATTTTAAAGATGAGTTGGTTTTCCTCATGTTACCAAGGTGAAGAAGCTGAAAAGTCTCTTTAATCTTTACTCTGAGCTTCACTGAAGAACCAGAGAATAAATCAGATGTATGTTTGTTGTTGGAGGTAAAAGCAGGAACCCAAACTGCTCCCAAAGCTTTTCCAAGATTCTCTAAATCTGCTCCTAATGATGTTTTATAGCCCAGGATGTGACAGTAAAGCAGAGACAGTAGAGCAGCTCCACCTAGAGGACAAACACCCTTACTGCATGTAAAGCTGCTGATGGTTATTCACCTTTATTTTAAAGGTTTATCTATTTATTACACATCCAAACATGGCTCTGAGTTCCTTTATTTTATGTATCAAACATCATTATTTACAGGAACAGATCATTATGCATTTAATAAATGTAATAAGTGCTGCCAATATCAAAAATCTGTGATAATTAGTGTGATAATCATTACTTTATACTATTTTCTAGGGGATGAAACCTTTTATTTGATGTGTTTATTTTATTGTAGCATGACATTTAGTCAGGAGAGAATAGCCTGTGTATGTCAAAGGTTAAAGGTCAACATCTGCAGCAGCTGTGTGTGAACAGCAGCTCTAGAACAAAATATATTAGGTATTAAATAAATTAAATTAAAAATTAATTTTAATTAATTTTAATTAAATTTCTAACAGTGGGTTTACACTATTTATTATATATATATATATATATAGTAGAATATATATATATATATATATAGTAGAATATATATATATATATATAGAGAGAGAGAGAGTAGAATTTACTTAATTTTCTATGAGATTTCCATATATACTATATACTAGTATTTTATATATATATATATATATATATATATATATATATATATATATATATATATTATACTTCTACTTTTTATTTTTGTACTAAACTAATTTATGTTTAATTTATTTATTTTCAGACAATGAACTGAATCAAATATTTTACTTTAAATATAGTAAAATAATGTTTTTTATATGCAAACCTTGAGTAAAACTATTGATATTATATTAAACTATTTTCTTATTATATTGATGATGTGGATATTGATGATATTTATTGATATTTCTTTTATCGGAGCCAAAAATTGCAAAAAAATATGTATCTCAACAAGTTTAAATATCTTATTTTTGGTACAATTGATGCTTTTAACTTTGTTGAGTGTATGAAAAGTGCCTTATAAATAAAGATTGATTGATTGATCAATGATTTACTCTTATTTCAGGTATTTTTTCTTGATTTTGGTCATTTAAATATAATATTATATATATATATATATATATATATATATATATATATATATATATATATATATATATATATATATATATATATATATATAAACTGGGTCTTCTGCTATAATTTGCTATAAGAATACATGGTATTTTCAATTTAATACTATTTTGCTGCCAAAACTTACTGTTTATTTTATTCAGGCAGGACTTGTAATGAAGTATTTGTACTTAATTAAATAATAAAATATATATATTTCAGTTTTTGTGAAGTTTTATATCATAAAGATGATTTTACCATTATTTTAATAGGTGAAATTATGTTTTATTGATTCCAAGAAATATATTTATGTATGAAAAGTGGCTTCCTCATGTGTTTCCTTCATAAAAGTCAGGATTCATACAGGAATGTTGACTGTGTGGTTTTCAAAATGCATTTCTCAGGATATGATTTGACTTTAAAAAATAAAAGAGGCTTCCTCCTGTGTTTCCGGGGCCTTTATTGTGAAGGCGCCTGCAGCAGCTTCCTGCACCTGTCGCCCTGCAGAGACAGGAAATCCCCTCCAGCGGCTCCTTATTCATCCATGTTCTCTCTCCGCAGCAGGGGGACGGTGTAAATACTGTGTTGCCAGGTCGGACTGAAACCCCCCTTTTCCCTCCGCTGCTGTAACGATTCTGCAGATGCGGGATCGCAGGAACCGGACCTGGACACCGTGACGGACGCCAGGATCAGCTGGACCGGATTTAAAAAAAACACGGTGGTGAGGAGGAGGAAGATGCGTGACTGAGGAAGAGGATTTAAAAATAAAAAAAGGGCGTTTTAACAAGGATCAATGACAGTTTACGGTGATTATCGGGAATCATCGGATTTATTGAAACAGGCGCTTCCTCTTCCTCCTGCGCGGCTCTGACATCATTGGCTGCTCGTTGGGAATGAATCATCGTCTTCATCATCATCATCCTCAACATCAGCGGGGACCGGGGATGATGCCGCCGCCGCCACCGCAGCCTTAAACACCGCAAACCGACACCGTCACGCACAGCGAACAAAACCGCGTCCGCGTTTTTGTTTTTTATCCCTAGAGATCGTCAGACCGGGAGGAGGCTCAGCATGGAGGAAATCCTCAGAAAGCTGCAGAAAGACGCGTCCGGACACAAGCACAAAGCCCTGAGAGACGCCTGCGTGTCCGCCTGCGGTGAGTGACACGCACAGACGCGCGCACGGACACGCGCAATTACACCTGCGATTCCTTAGAATTAGATCCTGATGCTGATGAGGATGTATCCAGGGGGAAGTAATTAGGTACTTGTACTTGAGTATTTCGAAGTATTATAAGCAAACATGTACTAAAAACATCAAAAGACACTATAGTCAGTTATATTAGTATAGTAGTATATTATATTTTAACGTATTAGTTCATCACTGTGGAGCCAATGTTAGATTAATAGTGAAATAAATGCATTATATTATATTATATACCTTTCAGAACGTGTATAACACATTTTTTGATAAAGAATTAATGATTAAACTACATAATTGTACAACCTGTTGATATAATCAGAGATTATTCATTAATATTTCCATTTGATTGGTCAAAAAAAGCCATGAATTGAAAATGTTACTTCAAGTTATGGCTGTAATGATTAGTTGATTAGTCATTTTATACCCTCAAGTGATAAAACAATATACTTTAATAATATAACAGCCTGAATCATGAGTACTTTTTATACTTTAAATACACTTTTCTGATAATACTCCTGTACTTTTACCCATAGGATCTTCAATTAGCTCCACAGTATTTCTACTTTTAGAGAATAAATACTCTAAGGACAATATAAATATACTGTTAGATGGTTAAAGTGAGTGCAGTTTGGAGATTTCCATGTTTATACAAATAAATATGAAGTATTTATTTGTATAAACATGGTGATTTTACTTTGGTAAATTCAGATCCTGTTTTACTGTAATTGAAGAAAACATCATTCCAGCTGGAGTTTTTGCTGACTCATCAGCCTTTTCTCACCCCAATGAAACACGTGTTCAGTTTAGACACATGTTCAATACAATGAATTAGGTCAGAAAACCATGAAAAACCTGTTTTAACAACAAAAAGTTGCTTCCAAAACATTTTAATATGTGAGTATTTATTCACTGGGTTAGTATTTGGAGATCAATTAAGCCTCTAATTGCATGAAATATTATTTAGTCATGGTAAGAAATAGTCTGAATGTCTTTATTAAATAATAGATATATTTAAGAAATATAAGAAAAAGTTGTAAACATAGTTATATAAGTCATGCTATATAAGTCAATGGGAATGTTGCCATATGGCAAAAAAAATCAACTTTAGCATATTGGAAAAAACAAAACATCAAAATTGTATTAAATATATAAAAAAAATTAAAATAAATAAGTTTACTTACACCAGATAGTGAGTTAAATGTTTTGATTTGGTGAGATAAGGATCCTCACATGTAAAATTCCATCAGCAATAGGGATATCCTGGTCATGTGACCTCATAAATTATATGTCCTTCAAAATAAAAGCCCTCCATTCACACCTAACTGTAAAAACGTAGGTTTTATATCACAGCTTTTTAGAAGCAATTGTTGCTATATGGAAACACTATGCAATAGAGAGTTAAAGTCCTCCCTTGGCACTTTCTTTATTAAAAAAATAAAATAAACTTATAAAATCTAAATTAAATATAAAAAAATTTATGCAATTTTCATGAAAATTTTCCAAAATGATGAATAAAAACAACCTTTAGTTGTGAGACAGTGATCCTCACATGTCAAATGTCCATCAGCAATAGGGATATCCTGGTCATGTGACCTCATAATTTGCATGTCCTTCAAAATAAAAGCCCCCTTTTCACACCTAACTGTAAAAACATAGATTTTATATCACAGATTTTTAGAAAAATGATGATAAAGCAATTGTTGCCATATAGAAACACTATAAAATAGAGTGTTAAAATCCTCTCTTGGCACTTTCTTTATACAAAATAAAATAAACTTATAAAATCTAAATTAAATATAAAAAAATGAAATCACATTTTCATGAAAATTTTCCAAAATGATGAATAAAAGACAACCTTTAGTTGTGAGACAGTAATGCTCACATGTCAAATTCCATCAGCAATAGGGATATCCTGGTCATGTGACCTCATAAATTGAATGTCCTTCAAAATAAAAGCGCCTAGCTCAGGCCTAGCTGTAAAAACATTGATTTTATTTCACAGCTTTTTAGAACAATTTAGATAAAGTAATTATTGCCACATGAAAACACTAAAATAGAGTTAAAATCCTCTCTTGACACTTAAAATAAAATCACATTTGCAGTTATATTGTACATATTTAATGTCATATTTATGTGCAATAAATCACGTCTTTATTGATATTATTTACATTTATATTATTATTATTATTGCTCTTTTAACTTGTGCACTTAAGTGAATTTTATTCAATTTTTAATTCATTTTTTTTCTAATATGCTGAAATAGATTTGTTGTCATAGCAACAATATGCAAATAAGTAAAATTCCTAGTGTATACAACCTAATGCATTATTTATAATGTATTATTTAGACAATTTTAAGTAATAAAAATATTTTTTTTATCATGTTTAAGTAATAATTCATGCATGTGAGGGTTAAATGTGTGACATCTACATATCAAAGAGGAGACCTCTTATTAATAAGTGCATTTTTACTGGAAAGACTCTTTAAATAGTGAGAATTTATCTTTATCATTTCGTGTAAAAAAAAAATTAATTAATTAATTAATTTAAAAAAATAAAAAAGATACCTTTTTTATTTAATTTTTAATATTTTTTTAATTTTAGATAAATTTAGAAAAATAAATATAATAATATATTAAATATAATATAATATTTAATTTATGTACACAATAAAATAAATAATTAACAAAGCTGTTTAAAATAAATCAAATTAATCCAATAAAATGCCTCTTTTTGTCCATTTCCTGTATATTTTGGTTTCTAAATGTAATTACGCTCATTATTTGAATTCCTGTGGGGACACTTTTGATTTAATTTAATATAATTTTCATTCATTGAGCTTTTCTTGTAGGATTTTTTGTGTTTTATTTTCCTTTTAACTTAATAATAAACGTCATGAATCACTTTGTTCTTTCTGTTCCATCAACTCACAGAAGCTCTGGAGTCTCAGAACGGTTTGGCCAAGATCTCCCCTTCACGACTTCGGTGAGTTTTAATGACGCAAACTCGATTTCACGTCACGTCACATCATTTCAGCCGAGAAACGACGCAGAGACACGGAAACACTCGAGGCAACAAACTAGAAACCTCACATTATACGTAGAATTCTCTTATAATCTTGTGTTTTACATTTTAAATGCATAAAAGAACCACTTACATTTTTATTTGCATCAAGGGTTTTTCAAAGGGTTTCAGGTTGTTCAACAAAATAAAACAAAAAATTCACTAAATTATAAAAATGCTCTGGTTGAAATTATGACCTTTGTGTTTTTATAATCCAGTTATAAAAATAAGACAATAAATTAGAGTCAAAACTGAAAATTATCGTTCATTTAGTGTTTGAATCAAAGTTCTATTGCTGAAATTGAATTAAATAAATTAAATGGGTTGAAATTGACCCATAAAACCATAGATCTCATTATATATAATAATATAAAAACCTTTTATTATCAACCTTTTATTTATATATATATATATATATATATATATATATATATATAGTTCTCTTCAGGTTCATTTTACCATTTTTTTAATTGAAATCAAGGTGTAAACTGACAAAAACAAGAGACTTGCACCAAAAATATTACAACTAATATTTTCATGGTTAAAGCGTTTGCTTGTTCTGCTCTCGAATGCTGACGTTTTCTGTGTTTTTACTATTTTTTATTCTTATTAAAATGGCAAAACTTGTTTCTACACCGTGCACATGATGATAAACACTGAATCTAACGACGTAACCAAGAGATGAGAAGCTAATTAGTCGATAAATAATGGTTTTAAGTGTATTTTACGGTTGATTTAAGACGCTAACGCGACACAATAGAGAAGGTTGTTACTGCAGGGATCAGATATGTCGGTAACGGCCTGAACCGTGTTCCACACACCTCTGTTTGCATTATGCAAATATTGAATTTAAAGAGTGAAAGTCGTCAGCGTGACTCCGACAGCAGCAGCAGATGCTGCTTCTTCAGTTTCAAACACAGTTTAAACATTAGTATAACCATTAAAACCCAATCAGAGCTGGATAAAAACGAATTATACAAGCTAATTATGGAGTGACGCAGCATTATAATGGATTAAAACAAAGGAAAAGTGTTAAATGTGGGACCTTTAATACATTTTAAAGCTACAGTTTGTTGAAAATCAGAAATTCTAGATTAAAACCTAGTGAACCAGGCATGTAGGAATAAATATGGTCATGGAAAATGTGGAAGTCCATCTCTACAGGTCTGGATAAAACAATTCAATGCAATTTAATACGATCACAATTCTTCTTTTAATTGAATTCTATATTAATGAATATTATATTAAAGTTCTGCTAAGTCCGTTCCACTAGATGCTGCTAATATTTGACACTTTTCCTGTTTTTTGTCTTTATATATTTGTGGTTTTAAGACCCAAAAATCATCCGAGTGTAATTTTCCATTAATGTTAATGAGCCTCTTTGAATGAGGGGATTAATTCAACACCATCCTCTTATAATCCAAAACGTATTAAAGTCGTACGTTAGTTTGAAAGTAAATTAGTTTTGGTTTTCAGAGCCAGTAGCAGGATCCTCAGAGTAACTGCAGCTTGTCTGGATCTGACACTGGTTCTTCACGTCTTTGCTGAAGAATATTAGAATAAAATATCAAATAAAAGTGATTTTGCTGCTTTTCGGCTGCTGGACTGCGACGAAGCCTCTTAAAACCTGGAGGCTGCGTCATTAATTATTCATCCAATAACCTCAATTGCTCTATTGAAGCTTATTAGATTAAATATTGATGATAATGTCCGTGTAATGTAGTGCTCCGCCTTGTCTCTACAAGACTCTTATTACCAGACTGGAGCAAAGACAATAGAATCAGTAACAAACGGCTGGATGGAACCAACAGGATCAGACCATGTTGAATAATGACGTTTTTAAGCTTTTTCTCTTATAAATATTCACCACGAGTTGTAAAATGACTAGAAAGACATGGACAAGGTTTCTTTTCCTTCAGTTTTCTAGCTGAACATGCTAACATGTTAGCATCAAGGGTTTTCTAATCCTCCATTAACCTTCTGATTGTGCCATTCGAGTCACTGGACTGATAGTTGCTGGAAATGCACCAAAAACACACAACACATTTACCACATTAGTTTAAAGGTTTAAAAACAGAGCTTTTCTTTAAAAAAACAAGCAAACTTCTAAATGAGCCCCGTTTCATTTGTTTCAGTTATTTCTTTTGTGCATTTTGCAGCCACTGTGGGTGTTTTTCCTTCAGGTTTATCACGTGTTGCTCTCTCCGCTGCTCATATATATTGACTCCGAACCCGTTGAAACAGTTTGGGAGTCGCTGCTAAGAAAACGGCTCCTCGCAGTCCATTTGTAGCCTGGTCGTGTGCTATCAGCAGCGGAGTCTGACTCACCCGGCTGCAAATAATGAGACGAGATAAAAGAGCCGGTGCATGTACAACAAAGGAAAAAGGACCTTCATGCTTTAAACACTGGGTTATGACTAAAAAATGGAATTATTATAGATAAAAACCTGCAAAATCAGAGTCGAAACGAACCTCAAAAGCATCATATTTGATATATATTTAAGGAAAATTCACATAGATCAAATAGTCCACACATTTCTAAATAAATACTAACTCCCAGTATCATAGATTTATAACGTTATATATGTGATATTAAGGCATTTACGGTAAAAATCACATATTTAGCCTTTTTATTTGCATTTCCTCAACATATATCACAGTTATAACGTTGCTGGTTTAGTTTTAACAACAGATTATTTGAATGACAGAAAGTAAATTAATTCAAAAGTAAGTGAATCGGCTAAATTACTGTTTTTCTTATTGTTTCCACAACTATTTTAAGGTTAATAAACCTAAAGTGACACTTGTTTTATATCGATTTAATTAAGAATCGTGGTTGGAGCAGGTTAAATGTAATATAGGGCATGTTATTACAATAAATCCAGCTGTTTGAACCGTTTACACCTGTTACACATGGTCACATGACCACACCAGGTGACTTTTAATTTGGTAACATGATAAATTTACCTTGTTAACAGAATAAAAGTTTAAAAGACTTTTAATTTGGTAACAAGATAAATTTACCTTGTTAACAGGATAAATCTTTAAAAGACTTTTAATTTGGTAACATGATAAATTTCCTTGTTAATACAATAAAAGTTTAAAAGACTTTTAATTTGGTAACATGATAAATTTACCTTGTTAACAGGATAAAGGTTTAAAAGACTTTTAATTTGGTAACATGATAAATTTCCTTGTTAATACAATAAAAGTTTAAAAGACTTTTAATTTGGTAACATGATAAATTTACCTTGTTAACAGGATAAATGTTCAAAAGACTTTTAATTTGGTAACAAGATAAATTTACCTTGTTAACAGGATAAATGTTTAAAAGACTTTTAATTTGGTAACATGATAAATTTACCTTGTTAATACAATAAATGTTTAAAAGACTTTTAATTTGGTAACAAGATAAATTTTCCTTGTTAATATAATAAATGTTTAAAAGACTTTTAATTTGGTAACATGATAAATTTCCTTGTTAATACAATAAAGGTTTAAAAGACTTTTAATTTGGTAACATGATAAATTTACCTTGTTAATACAATAAAGGTTTAAAAGACTTTTAATTTGGTAACAAGATAAATTTACCTTGTTAACAGGATAAAAGTTCAAAAGACTTTTAATTTGGTAACATGATAAATTTACCTTGTTAACAGGATAAAGGTTTAAAAGACTTTTAATTTGGTAACATGATAAATTTACCTTGTTAATACAATAAAAGTTTAAAAGACTTTTAATTTGGTAACATGATAAATTTACCTTGTTAACAGGATAAAGGTTTAAAAGACTTTTAATTTGGTAACATGATAAATTTCCTTGTTAATACAATAAAAGTTTAAAAGACTTTTAATTTGGTAACATGATAAATTTACCTTGTTAACAGGATAAATGTTCAAAAGACTTTTAATTTGGTAACAAGATAAATTTACCTTGTTAACAGGATAAATGTTTAAAAGACTTTTAATTTGGTAACATGATAAATTTACCTTGTTAATACAATAAATGTTTAAAAGACTTTTAATTTGGTAACAGTATAAATGTACCTTGTTAACAGGATAAATGTTCAAAAGACTTTTAATTTGGTAACATGATAAATTTCCTTGTTAATACAATAAAGGTTTAAAAGACTTTTAATTTGGTAACAAGATAAATTTACCTTGTTAATACAATAAAAGTTTAAAAGACTTTTAATTTGGTAACATGTTAAATTTACCTTGTTAACAGGATAAATCTTTAAAAGACTTTTAATTTGGTAACATGATAAATTTACCTTGTTAATACAATAAAAGTTTAAAAGACTTTTAATTTGGTAACATGATAAATTTACCTTGTTAACAGGATAAATGTTTAAAAGACTTTTAATTTGGTAACATGATAACTTGTTAACATAACTTTCTTACCTTATCTGGTGACTTTTGGGAAACCAGTTGATATTTGTGTGATATGAGTTTAATTTGTCTCCTCTGTTCGTCTCTGACTGAGATAAATGTCCGACGTGGAGCAGGAGGCAGAAACCGCAGCGTTGGTAGTAACAGTTGTTGTGTTTCTCTGCTTGTGATTCCAGAGAGAGGTGTCTGCTGCCGCTGCAGATGGCTCTGGAGTCTAAAAGCACCAAACTGGGACAGATGGCACTAAGTGGCATGCAGGTACCGGAGGAAACGGCAGAATCGTCTTTATTTGAAAATACTCTGCATAGAATCATTAGACTAGTTATTGAAATGAGTGAAATAAGAGCAAAGAATGCATCCATATAATGTCCAGTACTAAACTCACAGCGTTCTCATAACAATCCTGGAACATTCCCATTTGTTTTTACATTTTAATTGAAATTTAATCAGTTTAATTCTAATGAATAATAGATTTATTAGAGCCGAAATATGTATTTACTGTATATATGACAGCAGAGAGTGTATTAATACTGTCAATCCACAGAGAAACAGACACAGCCTCTATTCAGAAACTGAGCCTTAAAACAAGCAGTTATGATTTATGTGAAGTTGTGATGTCACTACTATACAGTCATTTAAAGAGGAGGAGGAGAAGCTGGAGAAAAGAAGTGGAAAACTAGACTGAGATGATCTTTGCTGCTTCAAATCTGGTTAGAGATGAAAAATTCACAATAAAACACAGTAAAGTGAAGAATATGAGACGTTTAAATGGTAGAAAAATAATCAGTTAACGACCAACGAGCCAAAAAAGACAGAT
The DNA here is from genome assembly GCA_030544235.1 of Lepturacanthus savala. Taxonomy (NCBI): domain Eukaryota; kingdom Metazoa; phylum Chordata; class Actinopteri; order Scombriformes; family Trichiuridae; genus Lepturacanthus; species Lepturacanthus savala. The sequence continues at coordinate 2,575,226 of CM060478.1, forward strand.
ATTAATTTATCCAGTAATAGTTAACAACTTAGATCCAGCTTTACTGCAGGAATGGACTTAAATAAAGTGTAGAAAGACTTTTAATTTGGTAACAGGATAAATTTACCTTGTTAACACAATAAAAGTTTAAAAGACTTTTAATTTGGTAACAGGATACATTTACCTTGTTAATACAATAAAGGTTTAAAAGACTTTTAATTTGGTAACATGATACATTTACCTTGTTAACAAGATAAATGTTTAAAAGACTTTTAATTTGGTAACATGATAAATTTACCTTGTTAATACAATGAAAGATTAAAAGACTTTTAATTTGGTAACATGATAAATTTACCTTGTTAATACAATGAAAGATTAAAAGACTTTTAATTTGGTAACATGATAAATTTACCTTGTTAATACAATAAAAGTTTAAAAGACTTTTAATTTGGTAACATGATAAATTTAACTTGTTAACACAATAAAAGTTTAAAAGACTTTTAATTTGGTAACATGATAAATTTCCTTGTTAACAGGATAAATGTTGAAAAGACTTTTAATTTGGTAACATGATAAATTTAACTTGTTAACACAATAAAAGTTTAAAAGACTTTTAATTTGGTAACATGATAAATTTACCTTGTTAACAAGATAAAAGTTTAAAAGACTTTTAATTTGGTAACATGATAAATTTACCTTGTTAATACAATAAAAGTTTAAAAGACTTTTAATTTGGTAACATTAAATTTACGACCCAAAAAAGACAGATATCAATTTTCATGAATCCAGTACTAGTTAACAACTTAGATCCAGCTTTTCTGCAGTAATGGACTTAAATAAACCAAGTTTCTCTGGTTAATTAACCCCCGTCTGTATATCAGCATGGATGAAGCCTGATGTCTGGGTCTTTTCTAGGACTAGAGCTCTAGAGCTCAGCAGAACCCCATGATCTAGACCTAGTTAGTCAGGAGTTCATCCTACAGCAACATGATCCACATCAGACCATCATCTGTCACATGACACAACAAACGGTGGTTTACGTCGAGACCAATGGGAACGAATGTCTATCAAATAACTGTAGGTAGCTAATAGCCAATCATATCAAACATACCCAGTGACAATGGAATAGATTAGGGCTAAAAGTCGACAATTTTTCAAAATAAAACTGCAGTCTTTAAATCCCTTCTCTCCGCCCTGTTTCCATCAGAAGCTGCTGTGTGAGGACAGGTTTGTGGGCGGGGTCGGTGTGGAGGTGGAGGTCCTGGAGAAACAGCTGCTCAGCCAGATGTTGGAGGCTGTGAGGATCACCCCGTCACTACATGAGGACCTGCAGGTGGAGGTCATGAAGGTAAAACAAGCCTGATCCCAGTCCACGACCTGTGATGTCTGGATTAGTTTTACACAGAACTACAAAAACTACTACTCAACTATTTAATAAATGAATAAAATCCATTTTTAAATGGCTCCTGTTTTGGGCTGCGCCCTAATTCCATATTCCTTTTAGTTGATTTTCATGAATGAGTGTTTTTTTTCATTAGTGAGTGTGAGAGAAGGCCGACTGTATTGCTGCTACAGGTCTAAGTTGGGGCTTTTGCGCCATAAAATGACAAAATATGTCCCCTTTAACCCGTTAAACTCCAGGGTCCAATGTACAAATATAGTGAAGCTATACATCAAATTAAACAGGAGAAACTCCACTACAAGCACATATAAGTCATATTTACACACACCAAACACAACTCCAACACCAAGCTAATTAATTAACAAATATGAAAATCGGTATACGGTCATAAAGCCAACCCACTCGCCACATTTTGATGGCTAGCGCTCTGATACTTCATGTTACACAAACAAATGACATCTCATATGAAAGCTGAGACTGTGACGAGTCCAACGGTACCATCAGTGTAGCTTTATGACAAAAACTCAGTAAACTAGCAGCCAAAAAACACTACAGTAAAAAGTCGCTTGTTTGAAGCGACTAACAAAAACTGTGTTTTTTGTTGCTGTTTTGGGATGAAAATGTTTATTTGAGATCAATAAATGTTCGTTTAGTGTCGACCAACATCTCTGTGTTTATTCCAGACATACCCTACTGACTATGGGGATGTCCTAAACATAAAAAAGGCTGGAGGTCAAGGGGTTAAATCAATCAAATGTGCATGATGATTAATTAGATATGAAGATATGAAGATTCTCTGTTAGTTGCATCATGTTGGCTTCTTTTTTTGTAATTAGCCTTTGCTGCTTTTCAACATCGATGCCAAATGCAAAATGCTGCAACTCTCAGTTATTGCAGAGAAAATCTAAAATATCATTTTATTTCCACTGCCTCCTGGTGCATGTGCAATACCGTATAAAGGAACATTTTGACAATACCGCAATATTAAATGGCAGATTTCATTATTTAATTTCAAGCCTATTTGTGGCTGACATTTCTAAATTGGGACGAGCTTCCATCAGTTTTGATTTCCCTGAGCTGTCCACTCGTGTTATACAGAATAATTTGTCCTGAACTCTGCTTCGTGTCTCCTGCTGCAGGTCCTGCTGTGCATCACTTACTCTCCAAACTTCGACATTAACGGAGACTCGATCCTCCGCATCGCTGAGGTAGGACGACCCGAGACGGTTTGATATTTGATACCAGCAGAAAGAAGGACTTTAAGTCTTTTCTAGTTATTTTGTTGAAATGCTGCAGGGAAGCTGCATCTATAAAGGTAATTAAAGGTCCCATCTCATGCAAATTAGCCACTTTTATCTTCCATTTTTGTTTTTTTAACTCATGTCAGGGGATTATATAAAAGTGAAAAGTGCATCAAACATTGGAAAAAAAACTGAGAAATCCACACATTTAGAAACGTTTCTGTTTCACGGCTTATACGTATTTCCTTGAATTCGTGATGTCATCATGTAGCTCCGCCCACCTGCAGAGGTTTCAGCAAGTAGGAATCAGCCAATCAGAAGAGAGGCTCATGAATATTCATGAGACATCCCTAAAATGAGCTGAGCTCCATTGATCAAAACTGCAAATAAATCCCAGAAAAGTGCAGATGTGGAACCTTTAAAGTTTCAGTTTGAACATTAGTTTTAGTATTTTAGTATTTAATAAAACCAGTCTAACTTTAAATATGACATAAGGATTTATTACTTCTACTTAACTAAAGAATTCTTACTGCTTTGTACTTATATGAAATGTCATATTTCTGCCATATGCATATTTTTCACAGTATTTATTTATTCTTATTTTTTATTTACCCATTTACTTATAATGTACCTGGTGCGTTCAGTTTTTATCTCAACATGTTCAGAACAAACTGCAGAAAATATAGTTTTTGTAGGTTTTCTTATTATATATATAAAAAATGTGCTGGATGGACAATATCATAAAATATTACTACTTAATATGACAGTTTGCATTCATGCATATTTCACTTTTTATGTGCCTGATATTAGAATAACCAGATTTCAGCAGTTGTGTCACAGTAATTCAGATGAAGTCATGAAGATAAAAGTACATTTTTTGATGATGATGCAAACCTCAGCGTCTCATTGTCACATTATTGATTCCACCGTCTCATATTATACAAATGATATAAAGAACTTTCCTTTTTTTTTTAAAGACTGAACAGCGAGTGGTGCATGAGCTCACTCTGTTTTTGATGCTTCCCCGTCTCATACTGTAAAATCATTTATTATTCAGATGAGATGAGTGGTTCCACACACACACTAACACACAACGTCATCCCAACGAGAACAGGAGGTTTTACAGATGAAGTGTGAGTCACGATGCATCGACCGGACTGCAGACGACACGGAATAAGTGTGTTCCACTGAATTATGGCTTAAAAACTACACGTCTATTATCTGTAATGAGAGTAAAGAAAGGTTTGATTATTATCAGAATTCTGGAAAGCAAAATCAATATCAGTGCAAAACCCTCGTTGTTTATGGCACCGCAAAGTGAATGAGATAAAGTGGTTTCTGAGATTAATAATTAATGCACATTCATCCAGGGCGGCTGCAGGATGAGCTGTGTATATACAGTATAATGTTACCAGCGTCATTTTAAAAGCATAATTAATCAGTCGTCATGTGCTGCAGCATGGAACCGATGTGTAACCAGCGGTGTCAAGTAACTAAATACAAATACTGCTTTATCTTAATTAAGTAGAAATTTTGTGTGTCTACACTTAACTGGAGTCATTTTTCACCTCACTTTTCTTATATTATCACACAATTTTCTCTATTTGTTCATGACAACTGTTGATTTTCTGCCAGAAAGTGAATTATTTGACCTCTTCTGTGCCATTTTCACTGTTAAAATGTCTTTTAAAAGGACAAAACACATTTTCTATTGACAAAAAGTGTCTGTTAATAGATGTTATCTCACTTATTATTACCTTTTTTCAAATACTTTTAAAGGGACAGTACAACACATAAACTGCAATAAGCAACTTTTATATTTAAGTAGTTTTGAAACCAGAACTTTTAAACTTTTACTTGAATAAAAACTTGGGTTGATACTTCAACTTCTACAGAAGTATTTTAAACCATAGTATCTATAATTCTACCTGAATAATGAATGTGAAGACCTCCAGGTCTAACTGCATATTCCAGTTGTAGATTAGTGGTTCTACTTATTGTAGACTAGAGGCTGAATGGATAAGTGTGTTGAGGTTGATATTCCTCTGTGCCTCTTCTGTAGAGAAGTGGATTTTAGTGGATTTTAGTGGATTTCCTGAGGCTCTGCACCACTTTAACAACATTCCACATGTTCAAACCCTCGTTCTCTGCAGGCTTCAACGCTGGTTTCTGAAACGTCTTTCACTTAATCCATTACAGCCAGAATCAATGAAAAACCTAAAAAGAAACCACATCTGAAACCTCCTGCAGATTCACAGAGCCAAACCTCCATGGGCCTGAGTATTTGATGAATTCTTGAACTATAAATCCAATAAACTCTCAAAAACCAGTTTGGCTCCTGCAGATACTTTTAAATATAATGAGTTAAAAATGTCATCTTATCCCTTTTTGCCATTTCCCCAGGTTAATATTAATATATTTGTGGTCTATATATTAAAAAAACCTAGTTAGACTAGCAGCAATACAGTCTGCCTTCTCACACACTCACAGCGTTTACAGCACAAATACAATACCCACAGTTTCCTCCGGCCAGTCGTTGCTTTACATCCTCTGACTCTCTGGCCTGTTGCCAAGGTGACCGATCTACTTGACGACCACATAGCAACCCCCATCCCAATGAGTAGATACTGTTCAGGTAGCTATCTGTAGTTTATCTTAGTGCTCATACAGAACTCTGCTGTGAAGGTGGAGACGTGATGGTGGAGTATTTTGCGGCAACAATTTGAAGGAACTAGCAGCTTAATTTAAGACGTAAACCTACAGGGAGGCCATTTTAGCCAATCACAAGGCTGGAAAAATTCATCCCATGAAAAACTAGTCTCCATGGATACAACTTAGTGTTTCCCGTCTAATAATGTCGACAAGAAATTGTTGTTTTCCCATCCAGACATGACTTTTCGTAAAGGTTTACTCTGGATTTCGGTGACAAAAAAACTCAGAAACACACGACAAAAATCCTGCAAACACACGGTTTCAAAAACACCTTTAACAGAGGAGGCCAGACGTATTTCCCAGTAGAATCCAGAGAGCTAAATGCTTAGACACAAGCACTGAAAATGTGTTTTCTTCATAATAGGACCCCTTTAATGTGCAGCGCCCTGTTATCTCTAAATCTAAGACGTGATGTTCCTGTAACAGCAGCTCCTCTATGCAGGTGATGTTTGTCGTTCATTAACAGATCATAAAAACCAGCAGCATGTTGTGTTAATGGACTCAGGCCGCCAGGGACGTGTGTGTGTGTGTGTGTGTGTGTGTGTGTGTGTGTGTGTGTGTGTGTGTGTGTGTGTGTGTGTGTGTGTGTGTGTGTGTGTGTGTGTGTGTGTGTGTGTGTGTGTGTGTGTGTGTGTGTGTGTGTGTGTGTGTGTGTCATAACACAGGGGGCCTGGTGGAGAGGTTGTCAGCACTGATCCATTATCAGTAACACACCACTCAAACAGTGCAGCTTAGTCCAGGCTCTTAATGCAGGTGTATTGGCAACGCTGAGGGATTTATTCAGCTGGAGGTTTGTTCTTCACCTTTAACACCATCATATCTGTTACAGAAAAACACAGAGTACTCAACAACTAGGGGAGAAAATATCGATGTAGACGCAGACAGTTCCTATCACTGTATATTATCAGTACACTAACACAGAATTAATGAATGAATGAGCGTTCTATTTCTATTTAAAAGAAGCCCCCAAGCTTATTTTTGGAGTAATTCACAATAAAACATCATCATTCTAAATCTAGATTAATTGTTTATTTAAATATCATCTGTCAGAACATCTAAAATGTATATTCTAATGGATTTTCTAATGAATATTTAGCGTATAGGAGACAGAGAAATAAAATAATGTTTTTTAATTCCGTCACAGCTGTTATGTTCCTAAGCACAGATACAACAGCCACAATTTTTTGACACATTATGTTTACTATAATTAATAAATGAAATTAAAATGTCATGATAGTAACGTCATCCTCGCATTATCTACAAAATAAACCTTTCTATTTTGAATTTGATTCGTAATGGAACTAATTATTATGGATTTTGGATTAGTGTGCATGCTCAGCTGCTGACTAACAGCTGTACGTGATGCACGGCGTTGACTCTGTGACCTTTCTAATCTTGTAGGAAGACACTTTCCGACCAAGCCCTGGCCCCCTCCATCTCTTTAGTCTGGTTACCGCGGTAACCAGTGACGCCATGGATACCTCCCATAAATCTCCCTGATACTTCAGCGACTGTCTGAGATGCTTTCATGGGCCTGTGCGTCATGACTTTTCCATTTCTGTGACTCAGACATAAGAGGAATAACACACTGAAGTGTGTGTGTGTGTGTGTGTCTAGGTGTGTATCGAGACCTACATGTCCAGCTGTCACCAGCGCAGCATCAACACAGCGGTCAGAGCCACATTGAGCCAGATACTGGGAGACCTGACGCTACAGCTTCGACACAGACAGGAGGTCAATCTCACACACACACACATACAGGTTTTTACGTTGTGAGGACCTCAATATCTGAGTTCTTTGTGAGGACCTCTACTTCCACTGCACTGTAGCTGGAATGGTGCACAAAATAAATCTAGGTGGAGAATCAGAATGTCACCTCAAATGTCAGAAAAAACTGAATAAAAGATGTTTTACTTGTTTATTTCTAAGGACCAGGACAGAATGTCCTCACAACTATAAATGCTGTCATAATGTTGGTCTTCTATTGCCCTCAAAAACAATCACATCATGTCAAATTCTGTATTTTGTAAATATAAAACAAATTGCAGATCCCAGTGATGAGTTCAGGGTGCCTGGGACTTTGCAGAACTGATGTATTTATAAAGCTAAAAGTATCAGCATTGGTGCCAAACAATAACTTATCTACTACTAGAATTGACAAAAACATGTATCTACAATTTTAATCACTTGACTATTAAATAAAAAGCTAAACATAGAATAAATGATCAATTCCAGCTCTTTACATGTAGGTTTTTTTCTCTTTTTGAATTGAATATTCAATTTTGACAATTAATTAAACAAAATACATTACCAAATAAATACTTAAGTAAATATAGACATCTTTTGTTGCACCTTCTCCCACTAAGAAATACTTCAACATATGTTTATTCACCAAACTGGCAAACTACCTCACATATTTATTATTTTATTTATTTATAAATAAATAAACAGGTTTATTATATTTAGTAGTAAACCTGTTGTTTCTCCTCAGGGTGCAGATGGAGACGAGGTGCCTGCACCACCGCTGCAGAGAAGAGGTATGATCTCTCCTCATCACAAATATATAACATAATATATAATATACAGTATATATATATATATATATATAAACAACCTCTATTAAATTACAGTAGCCTGTGGTGGAAGATCAGATCTTTTAAGTAAAAGTACCAGTACAATAAAGTACAAATATTCCATTAAAAGTAAAAGTCATGCATGAAAAATACTTGAGTATTAACTACATTAACATACACTACTTATAAGAAGTCGAGTATATTGTTAGTTAAATGAGAGCTTTTCCTATTTGGTTTGAATTTTAATGAAAGTTCCCTTTGATATTACTAATTATTATCCCAAAAATGTATGAAATCCACCGAGTCTGTCACAGTATCTCTAATTTATTGTGAGTAGTTGCATAAATGTTATGAGTTTATGTAGTTAAATTATTGCAATAAAGGTAGTTTTATATAGTAATAATATTCTATATGACATTATTAGATTATTAATATGAAGCAGCTGGTGTATTGCAGTAAAAATACACAAGTATTATGAGTTTCCAGTAGTTTGCAACCTATGAGTCGGGTCCCTCCATTCTAATCTTTGATTTTTGGTGAAATATTGGATCATTTAAACATTTATCCAAATGAAACCATGTGAGAATTTGAGTAAAAATCTCTCTCTGGTGGAGCTGGTAACTCAAATCCATGCGAAACGTGAGTCGACTGCAAGCTGCTGTTCTGTAAGTGGAGTGAGTTCCCTGAAGGAAAACGATGTGACGTGTGATGTCACAACAACACAGTCACCGTCCAACCCCCATTCACAGCCATTCAAAGCAGCCAGTCACAGCAATACTCTAGGGAGGAGATGTAAAACTATCCGGAGATGATTTGTGGACAAAGTGTAAAACATGGGACCTTTAATATACGAGAACAGGAGGTTCAGCAGGTGCTGCTGTCCTGCTAGCACGACCAGAACAGACGCTGTTAGCTTTGTTGTAAAGCCACTGCAATCTCTAATCTGCAGCTAGTGAAAAACACCTTCACAGAGAAACCGTCAGTGCTTTTTATGACATAAATAATCACACATGTGAAGAGTTTAGGTGGATGTTTCAGAACCAAACAGCTTCACAGAGAAGGTATTGATTAATATGATTTGTTATAAGATAATTGGTGAGGAGAGAGACTGGGGAGTAATAAGGTTTTTATGACTTCATGCACATATTGAACAGAGATAAAGCAGGTTCAAAGAATAAGCCTTTTTAATGTGTGTGTGTGTGTGTGTGTGTGTGTGTGTGTGTGTGTGTGTGTGTGTGTGTGTGTGTGTGTGTGTGTGTGTGTGTGTGTGTGTGTGTGTGTGTGTGTGTGTGTGTGTGTGTGTGTGTGTGTGTGTGTGTGTGTGTGTGTGTGTGTGTGTGTGTGTGTTTGCATGCAGATATTTCTCCCACCAGTCACGCCCTGTGTGAGGACGTGGTGACAGTTCTGACAGTTTTCTGTGAAAAGCTTGAGTCGGTGGACAGGTAACTTTCTACTTTCTACAGAATCACAGATCTGCAAGAAATCCCAGCTGCCACACAGGAAATTAATTTTATTTAATGTATTATAAGAGCTAAAAAAAAATGTAGGTGGGAACAGTGAAAGATTTGTTAAAGCTGTGAAAATCAGGCATGAAACTTCCTTTATGTGTTCTGCTACTGCTCCGCCTGCCATGCACGTGCAAGCTAGCAAGCAGCTATAATACAAATACAAAGAAAAACAAATATCTGCAGCCATTCAGAAATTAGCACAGCCATAAATTACTGTTGTTATGGTATCTTTGCCTAAGCAACCTATCAGAACACACACAAACTTTATAATAGATTTAGATTCATAAAAATGAAGTTTAGCGGTCCAGGAGATAAACGGTGAGCTCTGACTCCAAATTCAAGCCAAGGATGTCCCAGGTTTCTCCATTTCTCCAATGCTGAACACAGATTTAGAAGATTTATGGCATTTTTTTATAGGACTCTGTCTCTGACTTCCTTTTTGCTTGCAGCAGAATAAGCCGTTGTTGCCAACACGAGGATTCCTATCTTTTCATTATGAGTTTCTGCCATTTTGGCCCCTCTGTAACCAAACTTCTGCAAAGACCTTCTGGACCATTCTCAGGACTGTTTACACAGTCTAATGAGCTGTCAGACCACTTTAAGTTCAATAATCTGAAAGGTTATTGGGATTTTTTTGTGCAAAAACTAACTACTCAGACCAGCCCTGGCTTCAATGAGCCCCTTTAATAGAAAACAAGATGACTAATGTGAAATATATTCATCTCACTTGGTAGGAAGAGATCTCAGAATAGGGGAAATAGGTGAAAACCAAATCTCCAGGTTCATTATTACATCTGTGCTGATTTATAATTTGTAACTGAGAGTCTGGGGTTATAACAACAGAGCGATCATTAAATATCAGTGACAAAGCCTCCTGATGATGCTGGATATTAGCTGATGCTGCCTGTTCTGCTCCTTTTCACCTTGCAGTGACAACCAGCTCCTGCAGCTCCTGTACCTGGAGTGTATCCTCTCAATGCTCAGCAGCTGTCCACCCACAATGCACCTGTCCAGAGGTTTCACCGACCTTGTATGGTACGATTCTGTCCCAGAACAAAAAAAAAATGCACACTGAGACAAAAACTAGGTCAATTACCTAATTTGACTTTTTGCTCTTGCTTTACGTTGACTGTACCTATTTTATTCTTATTCTTCACATCGTTATATCCTATTCTTCTTTCCAGGAAGCAGCTGTGTCCGTCCCTGGTGGCGATCATGGGAAATCCCGTCAACGACAAAACCATCACCTCCCACCACGGCCACATGGGGGCGCTAGACCGCGAACGGCTCTCAGAAAGACTCAGTCTAGGTAAATGGATTTCCCCAAAGACGCCTCTGTCAGTGTTGACATGTGAAGGACAGTCATACCTACATGAATACATACAGTCCCGTCATTTTTCCATGAACCTGACTTCCTGATCCAGTCTCCCGTTCTCCGCCAGGCCTCAGCCTCGAGGTGGATTCCTCCGGAGGGGGCGTGTCCGACCAGGGCCGAGGCTCCGGCTGCTCCTCCAGCGCCCCCGCCAGGATCGCCCCGGTGGTGCGGACGGTGTGTTACATCGCCGCCGAGCTGGTGCGTCTGGTGAGCTGCGTGGAGTCCATGAAACCGGTGCTGCAGTCCCTCTACCACCGGATCCTGCTGTACCCGCCCCCCCAGCACCGCACCGAGGCCATCCGCATCATGAAGGAGGTGGGAATGACGCGTTTATAACTTTTACACTGATTTTATACCTTCAGGAGAGTGTGAGCATCTGCTTGCAAGCCTTGATGGGTCCCCAGACCTCACTTTGAGACCCACTTTAACACAATGTGTGTGTGTGTTTTTATATTTTAGATCCTGGGCAGCCCCCAGCGCCTCTATGACCTGGCTGGACCCTGCGTGGCCGAACCTGAAACCAGGAAACGTTCCTTCTCCAAGAGGAAGTCCCACCTGGACCTGCTCAAACTGTCAGTGACTCTTTATTTATTCAAATTAACAAATTAGATCATCTAAAAGGTTGCTGTTGTGATGTTGTGGACTGTATCTACTGTCTACTGCTGCAGTGTTATGGATGGGATGACGGAGGCCTGCATGAAGGGAGGCATCGAGGCGTGTTACTCCTCCGTTTCCTGCGCCTGTGCCCTCCTCGGAGCTCTGGACGAGCTGTCACAGGGACGGTGCATCCAACCTGAACAGGTACGTTACAGGTCACAAGGTCACTGATATTATAATAATATTATAACAGCATTTCAGAGACGTGGAGGGTGATGGTAGAGAAGTAGGACAAAGAACTTCAGGAGCAGGGAGACTCAGCCAATTTCATACATATACATATATAAATAGCAGTGTCTGCATTTTTTACAAACTCAAATACTGCATGAACAGGTATTTCAGCCTCACAATTCCTCTATAATTCTTGGTTTTGTCTCAGAAACAGCATTTTTGATGTCAGACCACAAGTTTTCAATGGTATTAAGGTTTGGGGATTGGGTTTTCCACTCCAGAACTTGGTCTGGCACCAAGATTTTGCTGTTTTACTGGTTTGTTTGGGGTCATTGTCTCGTTGAAACAGAAGCGTTTCCTTTTCAGCATAAGACATCAAGTATTTAGATATAGGCAAACTGATCCATATGTGATAAATAGGAGAAACACCAACATATAATATGTTGCTTTACTGTTTTCAGAGTGAACCGTGACTCAACCCGTTAAACTCAGGGTTAGGGAGTTAGGGGTGAGATTACTCCACTAATCATGTCCAAATATAGTGAAGCTATACATCAAATTAAACAGGAGAAACTCCACTACAAGCACATATAAGTCATATTTACACACACTAAACACAACTCCAACACCAAGCTAATAAATTAACAAATATGAAAATCGGTATACGATCATAAAGCCAACCCACTCGCCACATTTTGATGGCTAGCGCTCTGATACTTCATGTTACACAAACAAATGACATCTCATATGAAAGCTGAGACTGTGACGAGTCCAACGGTACCATCAGTGTAGCTTTATGACAAAAACTCAGTAAACTAGCAGCCAAAAAACACTACAGTAAAAAGTCGCTTGTTTGAAGCGACAAACAAAAACTGTGTTTTTTTGTTGCTGTTTTGGGATGAAAATGTTTATTTGAGATCAATAAATGGTCGTTTAGTGTCGACCAACATCTCTGTGTTTATTCCAGACATACCTACTGACTATGGGGATGTCCTAAACATAAAGAAGGGCTGGAGGTCAAGGGGTTAAATTCAGTGTTTGGTTGGTGGTCCTTGGATCCAAAAAGAACAACTTCGTTCATCAGGCGACAAAATGTTTCTCCATTTCTTTTAAGGCCAGTTGATGTGTTCATGGATCATTTTGCCTATATCATAATACTTGTAGAGGTCATGTTGCCTTATGCTGAAGAAATGTGTTTTGCAACAAGACAATAACCCAGAAAAAATTAAAAACACATGCTAGAAACTAGTAGGTGGATTAAATATCACAAATCTTAGAAATCAAGTCATTCTGAAGCTGAACCGCTGACGTATCGGCTGTTTTTTTCAGGCTCGCCTCCTCCTGCGGCGTCTGGACGACCTGAAGGACGGGACGGAGTCCACCCGTGAGTCCATGGAGATCAACGAGGCCGACTTCCGCTGGCAGAGACACGTCCTGTCCTCGGAGCAGCCGCCCTGGGACCCCAGCTCCTCCTCCTCCAACACCGGGGCCACCGAACGCAGTCCGGACATCAGCATCAGCATCACCACGGAAACGGGACAGACCACCGTGGACCCGGAGGTGGGGGAGCCGGGTCCGGGTCCCGGTCCTGGTCACACTACTCCGGAGGAGTGTGGGGAGGACACGCGCCTCCCGTCGCCCTCCTGCTGCGGCCAGGAGGGGGAGGAGGAGCAGAGGGAGGAGAGAGAAGAAGCCAAGGAGGTGGGAGGAGGAGGAGAGAAAGAAAGAGGAGGAGGAGCAGGAGGAGAAAGAGGAGGTGTGGTTCCTCCTGATGTGGTCCAGAGGAGCCACGCCCTCGTCTACCCGGACATCACCAACTTCCTGTCTGTGGAGTCCAGGACCAGGACCCACCACGGAGGAGGGTCACGGTACAGCGAGAGCAACTTCAGGTACGAGTGTGTGTGGGGCTCCTAGAGGGCACTTTAGCACATGTTTCGGTCCCTGGAGGGCACTTTAACATGTGTTTAAGCTCCTAAAGGACATTTTAGCATTTGTTTTGGCTCCTAGAGGCCACTTTAGCATGCGTTTTAGCTCATTGGGTTCACTTTAGCACATGTTCTGGTTCCTAGAGGGCACTTTAGCACACATTTTGATTTTTAGAAGGCACTTTAGTATGGGTTTTGGCTCCTAGAGGACATTTCTAGCACATGTTTTGGCTCCTAGAGGCACTTTAGCACACATTTTGGTTCCTAGAGGGCACTTTAGCATGCGTTTTAGCTCAATGGGTTCACCTTAGCACATGTTCTGGCTCCTAGAGGGCACTTTAGCACACATTTTGGTTCCTATAGGGAACTTTAGCACATGCTTTGGCTCTTAGAGGCCACTTTAGTATGGATTGTGGCTCCCAGAAGACATTTTAGCACAGGTTTTGGCTCTTAGAGGGCACTTTAGCACACATTTTGGTTCCTAGAGGCCACTTTAGCATGCGTTTTAGCTAATTGGGTTCACTTTAGCACATGTTCTGGCTCCTAGAGGCCACTTTAGTATGGATTGTGGCTCCTAGAAGACATTTTAGCACAGGTTTTGGCTCTTAGAGGGAACTTTAGCACATATTCTGGTTCCTAAAGGGCACTTTAGCACACATTTTGGTTCCTAGAGGGCACTTTAGCATGCGTTTTAGCTCCTTGAGTTCACTTCAGCACACATTTTGGCTCCTGGAGGGCACTTTAGCACACATTTTTGTTCCTAGAGGACATGTTAGCACATGTTTTAGCTCAAAGAGAGCACTCTATTCCCTTTTTTTCAACAATATAGTAGATAATTTGTAGAAATTCATTGTTACTTTGGCGTACATTTATAAATGAAATAAAGATTTTTTGTATTTTTATTTAACATGATGCTTAGTTTGACCCAAGTATAACACTGTGTATGTAGTCCGGATGCTAATGCTAACTCCCTCCTGCTGCTGTGCTCCAGCATGGAGGAGCAGGACTTGTCTCGGACAGAGTTTGACTCGTGTGACCACTACTCCATGGCGGCAGAGAAGGACTCCGGCCGCTCCGACGTGTCGGACATCGGTTCTGACAACGTGTCTCTGGCTGACGAGGAGCAGCAGACTCCGAGGGACTGTCCCGGCCACCGCTCCCTACGGACCGCCGCCCTGTCGCTGAAGCTGCTCCGTAACCAGGAGGCGGACCAGCAGAGCGCCAGGCTCTTCTTCCAGTCGCTGGCGGCGCTGCTGCCCAGGCTGCTGGGACTGACCTCCACCACCGAGGTGGACCTGTCGCTGCAGAACTTCACCTACACCTTCTGTTCTGGACTGCAGGCTGGTGAGGAAGGGAGGGGGCGGAGCTACCAGATGGTTCTAGCTGCAAATGTCTGGTTTTTGGTGCATCGATATCTACATAGGTGTATAGAGGCCCATTTCCTGCAACTATCACTCC
>CM060478.1:2595226-2627726 GCA_030544235.1 Lepturacanthus savala
TGTCATTTATGTTAATTCTACTGTGACTTTATTCAACTTTAACCCTGGTTTAAACTGTCCCTCCATAGTGAAACTAAACTTACATTAACCTGGAGTTAAATTAAACTAATGTCAGCTCCTTTTTCATCACTTTCCAGCTCTTTTTATTGAGCTAACTCATCTCCAACGTCTAGTTTTGACGACTCTTTGAAACCTGAGATTTAACGGACTGAAGATCCTGGAACTTCCTTGATTTCTTTATATTTGGCTGCATATTTATTCAATTTATTGATATGTTTAGAGCTTCTTCTGCACCATAGATTCTTGCTTCTTGAAGCAGCTGCCATCATAAAAGCATCAAAGCATTTTATCCTAAAGAATAAAAAATCTTTGACTTGAAAATGGGCCGTTAATGGGCCGGCATAAAGAGAAGGATTCTCTCAACCCAGGCTTAAGGTACATTAGCAGCTGTTTCCTAAAGTGTTACCCACAACTATTTTATTTTATATGACAGAAGTTGAATAAAAACATAATAATAAAGGAGCAAATTGAAACTATAAAGGACCCAGAATAGAACCATGAGGGACTCCAAAGGTTACCAATAAGTGATGCATGATGAATCGTGTTGCTCCATAACTCCTGGTTGTGGAGATAAATATACCAACTTAAAAACTGATGATATATCCGTGTATATGTAAATCTCTTCCAGGGTGACGGAGTACATCAGTTCCCTGGAACACACCCACTTCAGCGACGGCTCCTCGCAGCCGTCCTCGCTGACCACCATCACCCAGCAGAGCCAGCAGCTGGCCGGCGTGGACCTGGGCCTGGAGCTGAGCTGCGAGCCCAGCCCCGAGGCCTCGGAGATGGGCCTGAGCCAACCCGTCATCCAGCCTCTGTCCATCCAGGAGCTGCTGAGGGAGACCGGGAGAGGAGGCCGAGGCCTGGACCTGAGGAGCGGCAGCCTGATGACCGGGACCAGCGCCGCCAAGGCCGTGTGTACCCTGTCCACCCAAACCGACCGGTAAGATGCCCCCGTTAATATCTGAATGGTGTCATGAATGGATCTTAATTCTATTAATGTACAGTTTTAGAACATGTTGATTCTTTCAGCTTTTCTATAAATTGCTGAGCTCTAGAGCTCTAGTCCTAGAAAAGACCCAGACATCAGGCTTCATCCATGCTGATATACAGACGGGGGTTAATTAACCAGAGAAACTTGGTTTATTTAAGTCCGTTACTGCAGAAAGGCTGATGTCTAAGTTGTTAACTAGTACTTGAATCATCACTGTGTTCAGTCTGTAATTCAGAGGCAGTAAAGCACCTGTTGCTTCTTTATCACCTTTTAAATCAGCAGGAGGAGCTGAGATTTACACTTCATCAGCCACAAGATGGCAACAGCAGTCTAAAGTTAGTAGCTGACTGAGTGAGTCCTCCTATGTAGGGTCCTCACAAGTGTATGAATATAAATATGTGTGTATGCCAACAATGGTACGGCACTAAACACACACAAAAAAGTTAGTTATGTGTCTTAAAATCACACCAGACACACACAGCTGCAGTGAATGTGTGTGTGTGTGTGTGTGTGCTACTTGCATGTTTATTCCGAGGATCGTCTCTTATGCAGCCTGATATCTGAGAAACATTTGAGGAGCGAATTACAGGGAAAAAAAAGAAAAAAGTGTCTCTGATCTTTTGGAACAGATGGACAGAACACATTTACAACGGAACATAGTAAACACAATGCATGTTCTAAAAATAATCTCAGCTTAAAGGGCCATGTCGCTGCATTTCAGCCTCTCAGACTTTTCTTCTGTGTGTTGTGTGTCTTCTGGTTATTTGGGGTAATTTTACAGATAAAACATGGTGTAAATAAATGACTTCC
The DNA here is from genome assembly GCA_030544235.1 of Lepturacanthus savala. Taxonomy (NCBI): domain Eukaryota; kingdom Metazoa; phylum Chordata; class Actinopteri; order Scombriformes; family Trichiuridae; genus Lepturacanthus; species Lepturacanthus savala. The sequence continues at coordinate 2,597,091 of CM060478.1, forward strand.
TCTCTAACAGGTTGTTTGAGGAAGCAGCCACCAAGCTGAACCTCGTGGGTCTGGTTGGTTTCCTGCAGCAGCTGAGGAAAGCGTCTCAGTGTCAGCTGTTTGACTCCATTACTGAGACTGGAGACTATTCACTGGCAATGCCAGGTACACACACACACACACACACACACACACACACACACTTTAATTACCTCAATAAAAACACAACGTAATAAGGAGAAACAACAAAAGGAGAAGATAGATCTCAGTCACAGCTCTGGGAAATCAGCATCTCTACATGTATTCCAGCCATTTCTGTTGAATTCCAACACATGAACCTCATTCTGCTTAAAGAGGAACCAGGATGGAATAAAGTCACCAAAGAACAATTGTAAAGACTTGATGCATGAACGCTGGGATTAAAAATAAGGATTATTGCACCAAATATTGATTTCTGAACTCTTAAGTGTAAAAAAGTAGTATTATGTTGTTTCTTTGCATTGTTTGAGGTCTGAAAACATCTTTTTTTGTCATTTTCTGCAAATAAATGCTGTAAATGATCATATTTTTATGTGGAATTTTATAGACTCAAACAAAAATGTCCCTTTAGCCCAAACACATTCCTATAAGTGGTCTCTTCTTATTTTCCAGAGCTGTGTGTGTGTTTGCATTGAAAATGTTGTTGTGGAGAGAGTCACTGAAATATTTTAGTGGATCCTTCTGTGCTTTTATAGTTTTCTCTGACTCCATATTTCCTTCCATGGATCTGTAGGAGAAGCGAAGTCGACGTTGGACCGACGCAGCGCCCTGCATCTGTTCCGTCTGGGTGAGGCCATGCTGAGAATCGTCAGGAACAAGAATCGACCTCTGCTGCACATGATGAGAGCCTGGAGCGTGGTGGCACCACACCTGGTGGAGGTAAACACCTTCTACCTGGCGGTGATTTACCGACATCCACATCATAAATAGTACTCATGCATTTTACACTACATTGAAGTCATAATACATGTGTATTCAACTGAAGTAGGATTTTATTTGCATGACTTTCATCGCTGTAAATCAACAATTTCATCATCACATGATCTCAACTGAAGTTTTATTTCATCTTTCTGTTTGTAGTTGAACAGTTTGTCCATTTACTTGCATGCAAATTAATGCTTTTGCTTGGAAAAACTCAGACTTTTAACAAGTGAGGTTTAGCTGAAGTTAGAAAAGCTCAGTGCAGCACAGTCACAATTATAAGTTACTATTTTTTATTGTTCCTGTTTTATTGAATTTCACTGAAATATCTCTGTATTGATTTTTCTTTAGGGTCTTAAATATTCACATTAGTTGCATTTAATTTTTAAAAAGGTCCTATAATATATAAAGTGCATTATTATAATTAGTAAGATGCTTAAAGATCCCATTATTTAAATGGGTTTATATGAAGTTGTGATATCCCTCATATATAAGATATATTTATGGATTTAAGTTTTAAAAATCATCTTAAAGAACAGGTAGTTTTGTGTCTTGTTAATGTTGATTCTCTCCTCTGATTGGCTGATTTGACTGACTGTATAGTTGTGACATCTGGTTTTAAAGGCACAGCGTGTGAATAAGGAATACGGGACAGTATTTATATAACACCTAGATGTTCTAATGATTCATAACTTTTACTTTTCTACCATGTGGGATGTTTAAAATACTAAGCTACAATAAAATATAAACGTGAATATGTCTTGAACAGGTTTTATTCATTATAACTCATTTAAAACTCCCAGGCGGCGTGTCATAAGGAGCGTCATGTGTCTCAGAAAGCCGTTTCCTTCATCCATGACGTTCTAACGGAGGTGTTAACGAGCTGGGCGGAGCTTCCTCATTTCCATTTTAACGAGGCGCTGTTCAGGCCCTTCGAGCACATCATGCAGCTGGAGCTGTGTGACGAGGACGTACAGGACCAGGTACAGGACCGAGACCTCTCACTGTGAAGTCAGCCGACGGTTCATATGCAGCACCTTTATTCTCTGCTGCTTCCCTGCAGGTGATCACATCCATAGGAGAACTGGTGGAGATGTGTTCTCCTCAGATCTTGTCAGGATGGAGGCCTCTGTTCAGCGCTCTGAGGACCGTGCACAGCAGCAAAAGTGACACCAAGGACTATCTGCTGGGAGAATACTCCATGGGTACGTCTGAACCAACACAGGACACTAACAAATACCTCAAAATACCTTATTTTTGTCCTTATATGTTTTATTAGCTTAACAAAACAGAATACGACGAGCCCCTCCCCCCAAGTAGAATAACAGCTAGCAGCGAGCGCTTTCCACTGAAAGTAGATCTGATAAACGCTTGTCAGGATATATAAAGGTCAGTCATTCATGCAGACAGAGATTCCTTCCTTTAGAGATGCTGTGGTGCCACCTATAGGCCAAATGGCACCAAATGACCCATGCATATTCAGCCACATGACCACCAAATGTGTTTGCAATAGCATAAAGTGTACAGGAGATGGAGTAAAATAAGTCCTGTCCACACCACTTCAGCACTCAAAGCAAATTTTAATGATCAGCTACTGAAAAACTGTCTGAAATATCAAAAATCTGTCATTTCAGAGATGTTCTAAAGCAAATTCTATGATGCCACGATGGCAAAAACTCTATATAGATGCAAATCGGCATGTCTTATGAGGAAAGATTAAACCAGACCAGTAAAACCACTGCATAATAATCTAATATATTTATATATAGAGATTTCTTCCATTGAATAGCATAAAGATATGCAAGGAACACACCAGAGGACATAGATTCAGTATCAGACATAGATGGTTTTTTATTTCAATCCTCCTTTTATCTGTCCTGTCTCCTTCCTCCCTGTGTTTTTACTCCATTCTTTAAACCACCTCTCCTCCAGGGAAGTCCCAGGCTCCGGTCTTTGACGTCTTCGAGGCTTTCATCAACACTGACAACATCCAGGTTTTCGCCAACGCTGCCACCGACTACATCATGTGCCTCATGAAGTTCGTCAAAGGTCTAGGTTAGTTTCACTCTGTTGGGATCACACGTGTCTGTGCTGGTTCACCTCATGTCTCCTGGTCTGTCTGCTGCAGGGGAGGTGGACTATAAGGAGATCGGAGACTGTGTCCACGTGTCCGGTCAAAGCTCCACTGACCTCTGCCTGCCTGCCCTCGACTACCTCCGCAAATGTTCCCAGGTGAGTGTTTCACAATAACCACAGAACACGCTGAAACACACAATTACAGTCAGTTACAGTTTATTTCAACCAAACCTCCGACTGTTTGACAGCTGCTGGCTAAGATCTACAAGATGCAATCCAAGCCGGTGTTCCTCGGGGCTCGGCTCGCCAGCCTGCCGATGAGATCGCAGGAGCGTTCCATCAGCAGCGAGGACGGGATGGACTGTATCCTGCAGGAGTTTGATGACGACACAGGTGGGATGTCTTCTCCTTCCTTTGTCTATCTCCTATTTTCTGTCTCTGAGCTCGTCTGCTTTCGTCCTCCAGGTCTGATCCAGGTGTGGATTTTGTTACTGGAGCAGCTGACGGCGGCGGTTTCAAACTGTCCTCGCCAACATCAACCTCCGACCCTGGATCTGCTCTTCACTCTGCTCAGAGAGGTCTCCACTGTACCAGGTGATGGACACGCACATATCTCACCATCTCGTTTTATATGCAGATCCTTCTGTTCAGAACAGGGAAACTACCCTCAACAAAAAAACAAAGGGACTATTGAACATTTAGCATTCAGTTCCTGTGCAGCTGATTATTTCTTTTATTGATCTCATCATTTTGTAGTAAGGAAGGCTAATAGATAAACTCCAAATACAATGAATGAATAAACAAACAAGAAACACATATGCATGCAGACATCCACTAAGCATATGGTCAAGTTATGTAGTTGCAAGATATCACCACCAGGTGGCCCCAAACGACGGCGCCTGTTTGAAGCTCTATGTTAACAAACAACTATAAATTCAAAGTGATACAGAAACCAGGATTTCTCTAGGATCATTACCAAAATTTCATCGTCTGTTCGTGGTACCATTCCCAACATTTACTGAAAAGCTGATTAATATCTGGCCAAAACTTTTTGAAATATCTTGCTAACAAACAGACGCTGGTGAAAACATAACCTCCTTGACAGAGGTAATAAATGAATAAATAGTAGGATAAATGCTAAAAGCACCAAACAGTTAAGAGCACACAATAATAAAATAGTAATTAAAAGAGATAAAAAAAGATAAAATAAATATTAGATATGATGGCTTTATTATTTCAATGTATTTTTAATTATTTAATACATTTTTGGTTACCTGAAATCAGGCGGCTTTCTATAAAAACGACTGAATGAGGATATGGATTTAAGGAACACCTTAAAATTACAGTTTTTTCTGATGGCTTAAACACTTACATTGATTCTTATAGCACAATTTCTAAAACTATTAATATTTATCACAAAACCCTTCACCAAGTTTGCAAAACTGAAAGCACAAATGCTGCTTTGCACTTAGTTTGCAATTTCGTAACAAACACTTTGTGTTTTGTGTAAATGCAATTTACTGCACAGCACTCTTTTTGCAAAACTGTAAACACAGCTCACTGCTTTACACTCAATTTCCAGCTGATCTACACACTCCTGTCAAAACTATACATATTTATGGCTATTATTTACACAATTTTGCCAACTGTCAGGCAACACTGTCACATGTGAAAACAATTATCTATAATTATTTGACTTTGCAATCAGCCTGAGCACTATAAATAAGCCACAGGTAAGCCTTTTTTGTGGAGAAAGATGGAAGGAGAAAGAAGAGTAAGAGGAGTGAGAGTAAGAGGAGGGCGAGGAAGAGGACGTGGAGGTGAAGAAGCAGGCGGACGAGGACGTGGACAAGGAAATGAATTTGGAGGAAGAGGACGAGGAGGTGCAGAAGCAAGAGGGAGAGGAGGACAGCAAGGACGCAGAGGAGCACTTAGAGGAAGAGGACAACGAGGTGTGCTTAGAGGAAGAGGACGAGGAGGTGCAGAAGCACAAGGAGAACGAGGAGAGGAAGGGGAAAGCGTACGACTAAGAAACAGAATCACTGATGTCATCAGAGCTACAATAGTGGACCATGTCATCAACCATGGCATGAGCCTAAGGGAAGCTGGCCAACGCGTTCAACCCAACCTGAGCCGCTACACTGTAGCAGGCATCATAAGAACATTTCGAAATGAGAATCGGTGAGTACAGTATCTTCTTCATACTAAGTTTTACATTATGTATACTGTAATACAGTAGTGTCATATTCCTTTGAGAAACAATACTGTACATTTACTGTAAAAATACTGAAATTGTTACTTTACAGAATTGTTAGACGACCTGTAGCTGGGGGCAGAAGAAGACTATTCACAGCTGAACAAGAGACCTACATAGTGAATATGGTGTTGGCAAACAACTCAATAAGGCTACGAGAAATACAGCAGCACATACGAGAGGATGACACAACATTCGGGGACATAAATAATGTGAGCATCTCTGCATTATCTCGCTTATTGGCACACAACCAAATAAAGATGAAGCAGATCTATAGGGTCCCATTTCAAAGAAACAGTGAACGTGTAAAACAACTGCGGTATGAATTTGTGCAGGTAAGCTTATCATTGGTACTGAATTTGGAATTGCATACTGTGTGCTGTGCATGGGCCTGCTGTGCTGCATTTGTTTTGTCTTTTCCAGAGAGTGATGGAGCTAGAGGCAGATGCCATGGGTCATGAGCTGATTTTTGTGGATGAGGCAGGCTTCAACCTCAGCAAGACAAGAAGACGGGGAAGGAACATTATTGGACAACGTGCCATAATCAATGTCCCAGGACAGCGTGGTGGAAACATTACCATGTGTGCAGCCATCAGCCAAAACGGTGTTGTTCACCATCATGCAAATCTGGGCCCATACAACACTGCACACATTCTTGCATTCCTGGACACCCTCCATGAAATAGTCACTCTCATTCAGAGACCAGAGCAGACCAGGTATGTCATCATATGGGACAATGTTAGTTTCCACCACGCTGTTCTGGTCCGCAACTGGTTTATCGATCACCCGCTCTTCATTGTGGTCTACCTCCCCCCTTACTCTCCATTCCTGAATCCAATTGAAGAGTTCTTCTCTTCTTGGCGCTGGAAGGTCTATGACCGTCGCCCCCATCAGCGCATATCCCTTCTAGAGGCAATGGAGGAGGCATGCGGAGACATTGACCGGGTATCATGTCAGGCCTGGATACGACACTCAAGGAGATATTATCCCCGCTGCCTAGCAATGGAAGACATTGCATGTGATGTGGATGAAATTTTGTGGCCAGACCCTGTAAGAAGACAAGACTGATTTTTTTTTTTTCCTCAGTGATATTCTCCATTATGTTTTTTTTTTTTTTTTTTTTTGTGCCTTGACTTGAAAAACACTTGTTTGTATGTATGTTTACGTATTTTGACGTGTGTAAATAAATATCCATACACTTTGACCCCTGTGTGTTACTGTATAAGGTACTGAAAACTAATATGCCCTGCACACACGATAAGCAAAAGCCAAATGAGTTTTTCATTGTTACTGCCAGTGTGCAGTGGCTGCTTTGTGTGCTTACTGATATTATGGCTTGTGTGCACCATCGGATACAAAAATACTATTTTTGAAAGAGTGTGAACAGTTTAGCAAAAAGTGTTTATGCAATTAGTGCAAAAACATGCTTTTGCAAGTAATCTAATGTGTTTTGCTATTTGGGTGAAAGGTTTTGTGATTTGTGTGTAGAGTTTTGCAAAAAAAGCCAGAAGTTTCAAAAATTGCATCTAAGCTATCAGAAAAAACTGTAATCCCTTGACCTCCAGCCTTTTTTAGGTTTAGGACATCCCCATAGTCAGCAGGGTATGTCTGGAATAAACACAGAGATGTTGGTCGACACTAAACGACCATTTATTGATCTCAAATAAACATTTTCATCCCAAAACAGCAACAAAAAAACACAGTTTTTGTTCGTCGCTTCAAACAAGCGACTTTTTACTGTAGTGTTTTTTGGCTGCTAGTTTACTGAGTTTTTGTCATAAAGCTACACTGATGGTACCGTTGGACTCGTCACAGTCTCAGCTTTCATATGAGATGTCATTTGTTTGTGTAACATGAAGTATCAGAGCGCTAGCCATCAAAATGTGGCGAGTGGGTTGGCTTTATGATCGTATACTGATTTTCATGTTTGTTAATTAATTAGCTTGGTGTTGGAGTTGTGTTTGGTGTGTGTAAATATGACTTATATGTGCTTGTAGTGGAGTTTCTCCTGTTTAATTTGATGTATAGCTTCACTATATTTGTACATGATTAGTGGAGCAATCTCAGGGGGGAACCCTGGAGTTTAACGGGTTAAAGCTGAACAAGTTCCATGTTTCAAACACATAGTCAGTGACAGATAAAGATGTATAAAGACTGGTTTATGTGTCTAACTGCGTCTCTTTGTTCCAGGTCCGGGCTTCGCCATCTTCTCGGTCATCCAGCTGCTACTTCCTGTGATGACGCTGTGGCTGCAGCGTAGCCATGGCGACCACTCCTACTGGGATGTGGCCGCCGCCAACTTCAAACACGCCATCGGCCTGTGCTGCGAACTGGTGGTGGAGCACGTCAACAGCTTCATACATTCAGGTGAGAGACAGTAGACTGTAATTAATATGAATATATTAATGAATATATAGTTTGACCACTTAATTCTCATTTGGTCCAGTCATTTTCCGTCAAAATGGGGATAAATTGCAACCGAAGCAAATTCAACTGATTGTGTATCCTCAATACTAGTGCAGTACCAATAGGAAGTATGCATTCCTATAGAAAAATGTTAGCTTGTTTGATGGACTTATGATAAATCTCTTACTTCGTATATCTGTATAGTGTAAAAGAGTTTAGGCCTGTATTCTGTTCTGTTAGGTGATAGTGCTGGGATTTCCTGATTGTCTGTGAATGCATCTTGGAGTAAGAAGCTGCAGCTGTTGTGTTTTTACTCTGAAAGACAAAAAGACGGCAGCGTGAACTTTTATTATGAAGTCTGTTGTTTTGGCGTTGGCTACGGCCCCAGTAGCCTGTGCTAGCCTCCTAGCTAAACTAGCTTTGAATTGTAATTGAAATGCTGGGAAACAACATGAGGAGGAGCTGTGATATGGAGCTTTGCAGGGTTTTTTTCAGTGAAGATAACTTTAAACTAATCATAAATCCACTCTATATGTTGCTAATGTGGTAAATGTTTCTATTCTAGCTGCTAATGTCTGGTTTTTGATGCATCAACATCTACATAGGTGTATAGAGGCCCATTTCCAGCAACTATCAGTCCAGTGTTCTAATGGAACAATGTGTTTGATCAGTGCATCAGAAGGTTAATGGATGATTAGAAAACCCTTGATGCTAACATGTTAGCACAGCTGGAACACTTTAGCTGCTTAGAGACGATAGAAAAGGATAACAAACATATTATTTCTAATGCAAATCATTATTTGTGACTGTGTGACATGGAAAACACAGAATTGTCTTGGTGACCCCCAACATTTGAATGGTAGTGTGTTTGAAAACTAAGGTTAAAGGTTAAAGTTAAATTGCGGCCTCTCCACCTCTGTCCCATCTGCCTCCCTCCTCTTTACAGACATTGGTTACGAGTCTTTAATCAACCTGATGTTGAAGGATTTGTTCAAGCTGCTGGTGGCCTGTGTGTCTGAACCTGCAGAGACCATCTCCAGAGTGGGCTGCTCCTGCATCAGGTGACACACACACACACACACACACACACACACACACACACACACACACACTTTACTGTAGACTTGTGTAATGGATGTATTTGACCCAGGCGGTAATTCTCTGTCGTTCTACAGGTACGTGCTGGTGACGGTGGGTCCAGTTTTTACAGAAGAGATGTGGAGGTTGGCCTGCTGCGCTCTGCAGGACGCCTTCTCTGCTACACTAGAGCCTGTCAAGGTACACACACACATACATGTCAATGTGGGCAACAGGGGACTAAGGTTCGTAATTGGCCAAGAGTGGACTTCTATTTCTGCTCATTTTAAAAAGTCAAAAGTTGAATAGAAACTTTATTTCTAAGGTCTTCTACCATGTGATGTTTGTATTTAAATATATTGCCAAGCAAGGACTGGAGTGGAGCTGCCTGGACACAACACACACACACACACACACACACACACTCCACTGTAGTAAACCATATAATCCGCCCCAATCTGAAGCTGCTGCTGGGAACAGAAGTCATCTAAAAGCCTTTGCTGTTAATACTGTCAACATGCTGACACTCCACTTTAAGCTTGATAACCCCAGGTAACCCGACACACACACACACACGCACACACACACACACACACACACACCAGGTCCCGTAGCTCTCTCTGTCAGGGTTTTTTTATATCTTGTTATTAAAGTGATTGACTGCTTTAAATCTTTAACGTCCCCTTTAATTATTTTTAGAATATAATGGAATAGATCTATATTGTAATTGTATACAATAGAACAAAGGATCCATGCCAGTAGCAGAATAGTACAATAAAAGATAGAGGGTAAAATATTTTAAAAAAAATGTATATACACATACATACAAAAACATCATGTGCATTTTTTACATGTTATAAAACAGTAAGACACAGGAGTAATTGCACTTAGGGGAGGTAATGGTGTGTGTGTGTGTGTGTGTGTGTGTGTGTGTGTGTGTGTGTGTGTGTGTGTGTGTGTGTGTGTGTGTGTGTGTGTGTGTGTGTGTGTGTGTGTGTGTGTGTGTGTGTGTGTGTGTGTGTGTGTGTGTGTGTGTGTTACAATAAAAAGATCAGCCAAAGAATCAATACAGAACTAATAGTTTCAATAAATTAAAAGTCAATATGCAGCAGGATTTACATCGTCAGGTCATTTTATCAGCGGATGGATTTTTCCTGCAGTTCTGCAGCAGCTGCCTGACTCACTGCAGCTAAGCAGCTTTGCAGCTTAGAGCCGTGTGTGTGTGTGTGTGTGTGTGTGTGTGTGTGCATGCATGTGTGTGTGTGTGTGTGTGTGAGGTGATGATGATCTTACAGCCAACTGAAAGATTTGTTTACAGAAAATATGATTTTGCTGTTCTTTTCTTCATGTGAACTTTCATTTTGTGTCTGTAGCTACAGCTGCATGTTAACCAGTATTTTTATTATTGATTAATCAATAATTTTCTTAATTAATTGGTTTGATCTGTAAAAAGTTGATCCATGTTTTCTAAAGTAATTTAATATTCATTTTACCGTCACAGAGAACTAAAAACACCAGAATATATTCACTGTTAAGAAAAGAATTCCAGCTTCTTTAAAATTTAAGGTGGAATTTAAGGTGGACACACAACGTGCAGATAATAATAAAAAAGAAAATGCACATTAAACACTCTCGTGTTAATCTCTGTAATGCGTCACCAGTCTTTAGGACTTAAAACATCTTTGTTTTCCATTTTAATATAAAATATCTGTATAGCTTAACATGCTCTTATCCAGTGCCAGGCTGTGATGGTGTTTATGTAACAGCTGTTTGTGATACTCACTGTTTTACGTTTATTTAGGTCTCGTTTATATAAGAGCTGTGAGACAGAAATTAAAGCTGCCGTCACTTGTTGAGCATTGATGTAAATGATTTTACTCTTTGTAAAATTAAATGGGATAAAAGGAAATATTTATTAGGTTTATTAAACTATCTGTCTTTGATTTCCTATAGTTTAAGGTTTAATATTTCTGTTTTTATTTAGGAAAAATATTAAATACAGTGCACAGAGAATATTATGACATAACACTACAACCTTAGACAAAAAAATAAATTAATAAATAACTGAACTACAAAGAAAAAATATTTTAAAAATGTATTAATAAAATAAGACACAAAATCCTTAAAAATAAATAAATTTAAAAAATTAATAAAAAAAAATATTTAAAAAATTAAAAAAATATAGAAAATAATTTTGAAATAAATTTCGACTGGGTATACCCATCCTTCATTACACATAAATTCACTTCAGTCAGTCAATTTAAACACTAAAAATCCAGTTTTCCTCGCATTGAGGGAACCAATCACAGGACGGGGGAGGGGCAACGACCTGATCTATGGATCCAACATGGCGGCTGATGGTAATTTACCTTTAGAAGCAGACAAATTAATTTAAACTGCAGGTTAATTTTGAAAAATGAGCAACTTTTAGCACTAAACTAATTCATCGTCCACCAATAAACAGCTCTGGGCTTTGATAAGCCACGCCTCCAATACGAATAAATGGACGGACGGTTCCCAGGCTACTTTATATAAATATATGACTTCCGGATGTGAAAGTACAGTCATGTGACAGAGCAGGTTAAGCCCAGATTTGATTTGATGGCATGTCCTACTTTACAGTCCAACACACAGAGAATTTCTACTTTCAGTCAGACTGAAGGTAAAAGTTAATGAAATAAAACAAAAAGGATCCTATTTGGTAAAATGTTGAGAAGCGAAACCTCAGAGTTTGCAGGACAGCGTAAAGACATCAATCCTTAAACGTGTAGCTTATGCTTTCATGAACATTAACAAATGACCTTTGACTGGTTTTATAGAAAATCTGGTTTTTATACAGGCAATGCATCCAGGTCACATCTGCTATAAGGACTCTACATACACATATATAACATATATATCATGTGGACTAAATTAGTTTAATCTTGTGGCTGTTGTTTGTTGATGACAGGTAATCCAGATTATCTCCTGTCTAATTGTTTAATTTCCATTATGATAATACCTTCCATCTAATTTAGTTTATTGTCATAGAAGAGACGTGTTGATGTGTAAAGTAGGACATTTCTCCGCCATCTTTAACCTTCTCTGGCCCAGACCATCGAACCACCACCACCATATATTACCATATAGTTCTTTCTGTCTCTTTATCCTTTCTCTAGAACCTTCTGGCGTGTTTCCACAGCGGTTCAGACAGTTTTTCTGGAGACGCCTGTGAGGTGAAGGTCGCCGCTCCGTCCCATTCTCCATCAGCGGAGGCTGAATACTGGAGAATCAAAGCTATGGCTCAGCAGGTCAGTAATGTAGATATTAGATTTAGATCTGAAGTTGAGAAGAATTAAAAATAAATGTATGACCCTAAAAAATGTAGGAAGACTAGCAATTTGTCCAGATCGTGGCGTATTGATTAACCTATTATTGATTGAACCTATAATAATACTGGTGAGGATTTACTGGATGGTTGGAAAGAAAAGAGAAACAACCAGATTTAAAGAGATAGTTCAACATTTTGATCCATAGTTGTAGCAACAGCTGTTTCCAGACCAGCTACCACTGTGTGGCTAATGGTATTTTTTGGTTTCCCCTATCATTACTTGGGAACCCAAGGGTGACCGGTTCAAGTCCCCTTGAGCAAGGCACCGTCTCCCACCCCCCCAACTGCTCACAGGGGGCTTAATTGAGCCTTTGTGTGTCTATAAGAACGTGTGTTGGGGGGTTTTAATGCATGTAAAATGCTAAAAAAAAAAAGAGTGTAAAAGGAATTTCCCCAATAAAGTATATCTCATGACGATGGGCGACTTTTCAAAAATGTTGAACTATCCCTTTAACACGTCGACCCCTGACCCCGGAGTCTGTTGACGTGACCTCTCCGTGTTCCAGGTCTTCATGTTGGACACCCAGTGTTCACCAAAGACGCCCAACAACAAGGAGGGCTTCGAGCACGCTCAGTCCTGCGTCCTCATCATTGAGCTGCCGTCCGACCAGCAGTCTAACGGACATGCTCAGAAGAGGTGGACACACACACACACACACACACACACACACACACACACACACACACACGCATGGTTTGGTCCACATGTGATGATATAACTTCACCGACATGGTTTCATTCACCTTCGCATCTAAACTAAAACTACTTCCCCTCCTGACTATAAAATAATTAATATAGATTTTATATGACTTGTATATTATAATAAAATCATATTTTAGATTAAACTTCTATATTAGACAATTATTTTATTCAGGAACATTTATGTTAACTATTTACATACCTTTATTTTGAAATATTTCGACACTGGTGTTCTTTATTTAATGTGCAAAACGGTGACTTTTATGTCACATATCATTTGTTGAGTATATGATATGAAAATGGAAATTCAGATTTACATATATTTACAGAACCTGAAGAAGAAAGAATATTAAATAGTCAATAGTCAGAATTAATAAAACGTGATTGAAAGCAAAAACAATGCAACTAAATGAACTCCTTTTGTTGTTTGTCTTTCTGCTGCCGTGGTTACAGGAAAATAGGGTAAGACTCTTTTCAGTGATATTATATCTGATTTATACCAGTAGAGCTGCAAGATGCAGAGAAAACATTTAACATGAAAGTATTTTATGACTTTACATGTGTTGTGATGATAAGCAGCAAGTTAGCATTCAATGCTAACACACTAATTTAAAGGCTTTTGTTGTGAAGGAGCTGCAGGAGTTGAGTTAGCGCCGATGCTAACTTGTTGTTCTATATTTCTGTTTCAACACTGATCACGTTTGGCCTTAATATATTTGGACATGTTTCAACACAGTATGTTAACGGACTATTTTGAGCTGCTGCACTAGTGATTGGACTTACTCACAACTGCAGCCCATAAGTGTGCCAGAGGGAGATCAACGGATTATGACGTCCTGACATGGCAGCTCTTTGTGGTGATTTACTGCGGAAAATCATGTCAGTGTAACCATGAAGATATGAAACATCTTGCAGCTCTATTACACATACCTGCAAAAACACTGTGTTGTTCATTGCATCAATGCAACACGTATGTGTGTGTGTGTGTGACATGTTTAAATGCTCCTTCTGGGTTGCTTTTTTTCCTGTTTCCTTAAACCTGCTGATTTTAAACCACACCCCTAACAGTATCAGTAATAGCAGATCAATTATCCTCAAACCCAAATCACTGTGGGTTGGATTGACTTATGGTCCGCACGTGTAGAAGCGTGTGCAAAACTCGCTAAAACCTGCAAATAAATGTACAAACTGATCTACTAATGGCGCCCACCGAGGATTGCATCGTTCTAATGTGCAAAATAAAACGGCTTATCCAGTTAGTGCATTTGCCTCAATGAATATGCACGATGGGCGTTTTACACGCTAGTGTGCAATTTACTGGGTAAATAGATTAATGTAGCACGCCAACTGTGATCTACCAAGCAGTTTGCAATTTCTGTGATGGATACCACGTCTGTTTAACCTTTTTATGGACGGTGTCCACTACAGTGGATCGGTATTTAGGTGGACCATGTTCCACATACCAGCAGTGTTGGGCGTAACGCGTTATAAAAGTAATAAATTACTGTAATGCATTAATTTTTTTGCTGTAGGGTTAGAAAAACTAGATTAAAGGATTCTAAAAGTCCCATCAGTATGAACCTGTAATGTCTGGCATGTTTTCTGGATCCTGCTCTTTCTCCTTCCCTCCTTCCATCCTTCCCTGCTTTGTTACTCATTATTTTCATATATTCATTCATTTAATAAGAAGTTTCCTAAAAACCTGGTTTCTAAACCTTGCAGGATTCCTTTTCGGACCATTGTGGTGAGCCTGCTGTCCCACCAGGTCCTGCTTCAAAACCTCTACGACATCCTGCTGGAGGAGTTCATTAAGCAGCCCGACGGTCACGAGAGGGTCACGCCCGTGACCTCTGACCCCAGCCGGCCGTCTGCAGGCTTCCTACGCTACATCTCCATGACTAATTTAGCCATAATCCTGGATCTGCTGCTGGATTCCTATAGGTGACTGCAGCAGTCTGTCACTATATGCAGATGATAATGTTGTATTGATTTGGGATCATGCTAACGGTAGATAAGTCCCACCCCTTCTCATTCTGTGCTCCAATAAGAGTAGAACAAACTTAGCACCTGGCAGAACCTCTTAAGGGTCAATTCTAAAGCTGCAGCTGACGGACTTGTTGATGCCTTCTTCTTCTTCTTCTTCTGCAGGACAGCGCGGGACTTTGACACTCGTCCAGGCCTGAAGTATCTGCTGATGAAGGTGTCGGGTGTTTGTGGAGCGGCGAACCTCTACCGTCAGTCTGCCATGAGCTTCAACCTTTACTTCCAGGCTCTGCTGTGTGCAACTCTGAGCCAGGCCGAGAGCATGACCGCACAGCAGGTATATAGGAACCAATCAGAAAATATGATGGAGAAAAGCATCCAAGAAGATCGTGATGTTTAAAAACTCCATTTAATATTGTTTTTTTCATTTTATTCAGGTGAAGAGGATCTTGTACGAGGAAGAGGAGGGGAGCTCTGACTCCTCCCACCCCGGCTCTGCTTCCTCAGAGGACGAAGATATATTTGAAGAAACAGCACAGGTAATAGGCCTCTGTGAAAAAACTCACCTAATTGTTGAAGAAGACAATATTTATTCTTGATTGGCAAGCAGCAGTAGAAGATGTACTAAGATTCTTTACTCCAGTAAAAGTACCAATAAAGCTAAAGTAGAATCAAATGGAAATACTCAAGTAATCTACAAGTACCTCAAATTGTTTCTTTTAAAGTACAGTACTTGAATAAATGGAGTAAATGTACTTTCCGAACACCACATGGGACAAAACTTACCAACTAGAAACGATGTTCCTCTTTAGTTCTCTTTAGTTAGTGGGTCTCTCACCTTGTTTCTCTCTTTACTCCGGTTCCCCTCCATCAGGTCAGTCCTCCTCGCGGCCGTGAGAAGCGTCACCAGTGGCGAGCCCCGGTCCCGTCGCTCAGCGTGCAGCCGCTGAGCGGCGCCGACTGGGCCTGGCTGGTCAAACGCCTCTACAAGCTGTGCATGGATCTGTGCAACAGCTACATCCAGATGCACCGGGACCTGGAGAGCACGCTGGAGGAAACCCAGCTGCTGAGAGGAGCGGCGGCGGCGGCGGCAGCAGCAGGAGGTGCAGGAGGAGGAGGAGGAGAACACGTCTTCTTCCTGCCTCTCTTTCAGTCCGAGACCTCCACCCCGACGTCAGCGGGCGGGCTCTCGGCGAGGGGAACGCCGTCGGAGGAAGGCGGGTCCAGGTGTCAGACAACGGACGTCAGCACGGCGTCACCAGGAGACACGCCCACCCCCAGCCCAGGATACAGGTCTGTTGACAAAAAAGGTGGATAAACCTCTGGCTAGTGGAGCAAATAGCTGCATATTTAAAAGAAAAATTTAAGATGGTGACCATTTTTCAAGATGGCTGCCATTCTCAATTGTCAGCGTCATTGCCAGTGTTTGTTATTTCACTCATTCTAATGTTAAAACATACAAATTCAAGATGGTGACTATTTTTAAGATGGCCGCCATTTTTGTCAAATGGAATAAATCTATTCTATGCATATGCATGCTCTTTTGGGAAAATACCAATGTTGCCATTCAAAAAATCAAGATGGTGACCATTTTTAAGATGGCTGACATCAGAAAAATCATTTATATGGTGAAACAAGAATATCTGTCATAAAGGGTCTCTAAGGGCCACACTTTTGGGGAAAAAAATGGCATGCGACAATCAAAAAGATGGCAATCATTTACCAAGATGGCCGCCACCTTACTTTTTTTTTTGTCCAGACCAACAGTCCACAACCCAAAGATCATCAGTTTACTATAATGAGACTAAAGAAACCAGAAAATGATCATAGAAGAGAAGCTGGAACCAGAGAATTTGGACATTTCAATTTCACTCAACTGTTGTTCTGTCCTTGCAGCTGTACTGGCAGTCTTCCCCCCCACTTCCGAACAGGAGAGCGGATGGACGCCGGCCTCGCGGGCAGCTCGGTGGGAGCGGTCCCCGTCAGCGCTGGACCGGGAAGGAGGAAGGAGTGGTGGGAAAGCGCCGGGAACAAACTGTACACCATCGCCACGGACAAAACCATCAGCAAACTGATGATGGAGTACAAACGCAGGAAACAGCAGCAGCAGCCGCAGCAGAGTCACGTCAACCTGTTCATGAAGGAGCAGGGACGGGCAGCAGCAGCAGGAGGAGGAGGAGCAGCAACAGGAGGAGTAGGAGGAGGAGTAGGTGGGGAGAAGAGGGGACCGGTGGAGCAGCAGAGACCCCCACAGAGGCCCCAGCAGCTGGTGGACCAGCAGGGACCCCTGTTGAGGCACTCGGTCAGCGCAGGACCTGAAGTCCTGAGGCAGGAGAAACGACCACGGTCCGGATCCACCATCAGCTCCCACAGCATCTCCCTGAGGGACTCGGAGGCCCAGATACAGGTGAGTGGGTGGAGGATCAGAGGAGGACACAACAAGTCCTCGTCCTAGTCCATGATCCCTTGCATGCAATAAAGAGTCCTGACACCATAGTAAGAGAAACATCCACATATCATGATGCTTCACTGTCTTCAGAGGGAACTGTGGCTTAAATTAAGTATCAAAAAGTCTGAAAAGTTTCTGTTTAGGCCAGTTGATGTGTTCTTTGGCAAATGGTGTCCTCTTCAACACAAAGACAAGGGATCATGGATCAGTTTGCCTATATCTTTATACTTGTAGAGGCCATGTTGCCTAATGCCAAAGAAGAAATGCCCTTAAATTAAGATGAGGACACTTGATTCTACTAATCAACCACTAGAGTCCTTGATCAGGACCTTCATTAGTAGAATCAGGTGTCCCACTGCAGCTCTCTAGGACCAGGGTTGCCTAGAATTATCACCAAATCTGTCCATGACCACCTCTCACTCTCCCTTTGTCCTCAGGCGTGGACCAACATGGTCCTGACCCTCCTGAACCAGGTCCTGGTCCTGTCCGACCCGTCCTTCCTGGCCCTCCAGCCGGCCCTCTACCCCTGCCTCAGCCAGCTCTCCTGCCACGTGACGGACGCCCGCGTCCGCCAGGCGCTCCGCGAGTGGCTGGGCCGCGTCGGCCGCCTCTACGACATCATCGTGTGACGTCGCCGCGGCAACGGGACGACGGGGCGCGGCTGCACGTCGGCACGGCGACGGACGTGAACCGATGGAGGAGGGACGAGAACGGCGGGGCGGAGGATGTCAGTAAGATGCGGGTTGATGGGTTGATGAGATGCGCGTCACTCTGTGACATCACAAAGTCACGGCACAGATCGGCGAAGCGTTTGGCGGCTTTTGATGTTATCATGTTGAAGGACAGGCAGGAAACTGACTGGACTCTGATGGGCCGACGTCACATGACTTTAGGTCTGAAGATCTGATTGGCTGATTGGAGAATGAAGGATTTCACTGGTTAAAGGAATCTTTCGTCGTCATGGAAGTTAATTGATGTGCGAGAATTTGAACCATTAACATCACAGTATTGTCTTTATTATTCAGCTCCAACATAAATGTGCACATGTCAATTCATCACTATGATTTGGCCTTTATTTCTTTTATTATAATGGTTCGATATTGCCAAAAAAAGCCTAATTTGTGGTGTTTATGATGAGAGTAAATGTGAACGTGTCGGTTCTAATCAGTCAAATCGCGTTGACCACCAGCTTCTTACATCGGGTCAGGTATGAAATAATGGAGATGGAAGAATCCATTTCTTTGGTGTTTTGTTCAGTATAATTATCTTGAATCTAGAATTATGAGATAAAAAGTCCATAATATGAGATAAAATGACATTAAAGTAATAACTCAAACTGTTTAATTTTAAGACAACAAGACTAAATTGAGCAAATTCAAGAAAAAGGCAAAATTATCTAGATATATCTAGATAATTCGACTCAATCATGGACTAATTGTACCAAAAACAAGATATTTTCAATGCAGTGTAATGCAACCTGCAGCAGAGATGGTGTAGAGTGAAATTAATTAGAGTAAATATCTTGTATTTGGTACAATTAGTCCAATATTGAATTGAATTATAGAGATTTTAAATTATCTACCAGTCTCAATATTCGACTAACTGCACCAAAAACAAGATATTTTCCCCTGTTAAGATTTTATTTTCTGAAGAATGAAGTAGTTTTTTTCCATATCTGTCCCTAATAATGACATTTCTATGTTAAAGGTCCCATTTTTACAACAAGACCTTCTTATAATCATCTTTAAGTTGCTCTTTAAAGGGTTAGTTCACCTAAATTACAATCAGAATGGAAGCTTCTTTTTTTTTAAATTGTTTTAAGTTCAACTTCATCCTGAATCAACTTGAGATTTTGTCGCTGGCGGCCTGTTTCAAAGAGAAAGAGAAAGAAATGAAGGTGGAAAAAACTGAAAAACGCCAAAGACGCCAACAGCAAAACCACAAGAACCTTTAACATCATTAGCATCAAAAGCACAGATCACCTGCTGTCACCTGAG
Source organism: Lepturacanthus savala (assembly GCA_030544235.1). Classification (NCBI taxonomy): domain Eukaryota; kingdom Metazoa; phylum Chordata; class Actinopteri; order Scombriformes; family Trichiuridae; genus Lepturacanthus; species Lepturacanthus savala. The sequence continues at coordinate 2,616,341 of CM060478.1, forward strand.
GTTTGATGCTGTTTAAAGGGAAAAGAGAAGAAGATTGTATGTGAATATTTTCTATATCCAGCTTTAAATAATGTGCCGTCTCTCACCTGAATGTGTTTATTATTTAAACCTTATTTGATTTATTTTAACCAAAATCTATGGAACTAAACTCACTAGATTTAGACGTTTAAAAGACATTTGTATTTAACTCTTCAACTTCAATCACTTTTACTTTTCAATGTTCACACATTCAGCATTAAATAAATGTTTCCAATCTGAATTTATATATTTTTTATTTATTTATTTTAACATTAAAGTTATTGAAGAACTAGAAATGACTTTTACATTTTAAAATCTGGTGAGATTTACTTCTATAGAACCACACACTTCATGTATTTCAATGCCTATAATATACCATACATGTATTCATGCAACTTATTTATTATTTTATTATTTATTGTGCCGCATTGAGCATATTCTATGTTTCCTTATGTGCTTATAATATCTGATACGGTGCCTTTTATTTTGGTTTTTTGTTTTTTTTGCACTGAAACTGACAGCGTCAGTGTTTAATTCCTGCTGCGGCTGCTGATTATTATTATTATTATGCATCAGTTTAAAATAAATGCAGTAATGTAATGTCCAGGTGGTAAAAAATACAGCTGTTTCACATTAGGATCCAACTAGTTTCACCTTTTCATCAGTCGATTCATCTTTTAGTCAATAAAATATCGGAAAATGCTGAGTTCACGTTCCCCAGAGCTGAAGGAGACGCCTTCAAATAACCAAAAGTCCAGAAATCCAGAAATATTCAGTTTACGATTCTAGAAACAAGGAAATGGAATATTTGAGAAGAGGAAATCTTCAAAAAATGACAACAAATAAATGTCACACATTGTCCTAAAACTGTTTATGTATGAAAATACGTTGTTAAAATAGAATATTACGTCATTCACCAGCAGTTTCACACAAAACTACTAAGATTTTCACTGTTTTATGCTTAATATTTTAAAACGGGGAACGTTTTGTGGTGATTTATATCGACAAAAGTCATGGCTCAATTAACCAAATATAATGTGGTTCCATTGGAAGGTGGAAGTACTCTCTATTCTGGAAAGACGTCACAATACAGAGGTTAGATACTCTCAAAATGGACAAGTTAAAGTTAACTTTACCATTTGCTAAACTTTGAGCTTTGAGGCTGATGGGAACCGATTTTGCACGTATTTGGTTATAAACCAAAGAAATGGACCAAAGAAAAGTCAGGAAAACCAATACCAGAGTTTAGGCGACATGAATGAGTTTACAGAATTTAATGACCCGTGTTTTAGTAGATTCTAGTGGCTCCTGCTGGTCAATGGAATCTTTAAAGTTAACCTTACCAGCTTTGAGACTGATGGGAACCAATTTTGCACATATTTGGTTATAAATGAAAGAATTGGACCAATGGAAAGTCAGGAAAACCAATACCAGAGTGACCAAGGCGACATGAAGGAGTTTGTCGAGACCTTTTGTCCATTTGGCCAAGTATCTGTTAAATGTGGGGCAGATCCTGCTTATAAAACTTAATCGTTTCAGTGTTTAAATGGATACTAGTGGCTCCTGCTGGTCAATGAATGTTAATATGAATGAGTTGACAGAACTCTGCTTTAAAGTTAACTTTACCATTTGAACCGATTTTGCACGTCATAAACCAATGAATCGGACCAATGGAAAGTCTGGAAAACCAACGAGTTTTGGTTGCTGAAAGAATTTGGTTGCAGAATTTCATGTCAGTGTCCAACAGTTGTCGAGATCTTTTGCTCAATTGGCCAAGGATGAATACATTATAAAAGTTTGGATTGGACCAATGAAAAGTCAGGAAAACCACTACCAGAGCGATCAGGGCGACATGAATGAGTTCACGGAATTTCATGGCAACATCCGACAGTTGTCGAGACCTTTTTCTCTCAGGAAGTCGTCATTTCCAGCTGTTTCGTATGTGAAAAAACAAAACTCCTCCTCCCAGCCTCCCTGACCCGTCGCTGTTTGTCCTGATTCTTTTCTTTTTGAGGGCGAGCATCGAGGGGACAGATGCTGTCGGCCATCAGTGTGATCAGCGGCAGCGAGGGAAGGATTTAGTTGGGTGTTAAGTCCGTGACGGTGTCGACATCTAAAAAAAAACAGTCAACTAATATGTCCTTGTCATGCAACGAGTCTCCACCAACGATGAGCGTTGGCTTCCATTTTGTCTTGTTTTAACCCCTTCGAACGTGTTGCAGTTTGTGTCCAAACAGCATCACGTTGGGCTCATAATGGACGTGTCTCATGCTGACACTTGTGCGGTTTTACCGCTAATGTACATTTGACGTATTAGAGCTGAGATTAAGTGCAGATTGAATCATGAATGTCGTGATTGTGACTGAAGATCAAAAACTTCATCTGCACTCTAAGCAGATTTGACGAGTATAACTCAGAGAGGAGACGCAAATCCATCCGCTGTCACGTGTCCATCACCAGAACTATTTTATCAGAAGGTCTTTATTAGATTCTAAGCTTCTCTTCTGCTGCTGGGAAACTATTATTTTATCATTAATTAGTGTAAAATCGACACTTGTATGCAGTTGAAGGGTTTTAGGGACTAGCTGAACTTGCTTTACTTGCTTCAGAGAGATCGTATTTTGACTTATTGAACAAGGATTGAGTCAGAAATTCTGAACTAAACAAAGGTTTGGCTGTCTGGTTGCCTGAATGCCTCGTTTTCTTGATGAATGGACGTCTAGGGTTCGGTTTGTTGGGAGGCGAAACGACTGTCCGGCCGTCTGAGAGTGAGGGAGTAAGCAGCTTTGACTCGAGGCCAAACACGGCACAGTCCTGTTGCATTACCCTGATGGAGAAATATATACACGACCCAGACATCTGACACAGTTTCTAGAGGATCAGATTTGTGGGAGGGCGGCATCAAAACATTGGAGAAACCCAGCAGTGAACAAACAAGTTACCAAACCAAACTGACCTATTTACCCTTTACAGTCAAAATATACTTTATCTGTTAATTCTTCCAAAATTTGTCTAATTTTATGGTGGAAAAGTTAAGATCTTTGAAAGATTTGTTTTATTTTTGACTTCCATATCCCTTTGCTCAAAATTGATTGGTATTTTTGCACCTTACTGGTTACAGGTATATGACAAAATTCTGATGTTCAAGGCAGATAAAAACATTTCTACCGTTTTATTTAAGGCTATATTGTCCTCCTGAGAGTGTCTACCATGTGGGCCATTGTTATCCACCATGATGGATAGTTGCTGTAATTCAAAAAGAGGTTTTGTGTGAATTACATAAAAACTACCGAGCCAATTTTGGTGAAACTTGGTGGCAGTGTGCCCAATTGGCCAAACGTGAATCCATCAAAATCTGAGGCAGATCCCACTTACAAAATTTTCACAATGGTTGTTAATAGTTTAGTGGATACTAGTGGCTCCTGCTGGTCAATGGAATGTTAATATGAATGAGAAGTTGACAGAACTTTTCTGGAAACTTGGTAGAATGTGGAATTGGCCAAGAACAAACCCATTGAATCTGGTTGTTTAGTGACTACTAGTGGTCAATATAATGTCAATAGTTGAATGAATAGTCTGAAAGGATTAGTCAATTAATTAGTTGTCAAATAATTAATTAATGTCATTCATTTTTAAGGAGAAAATGTCTAAATTCTCTGGTTCCAGCTTCTCTTCTCTGATTATTTCCTGGTTTCTTTAATCTTCTATAATAGTAAACTGATGATCTTTGGGTTGTGGACTGTTGGTCTGGACAAGGTTTCATCGTCGGCTTTGGGAAACTGTAACTTCTGCATTAGATTAGATAACATTACACTGAACTGGATCTTCCCACATTTTTTTCAGTCCTAGTAGAAACTAGAGAGCGCAGACATGATAAAGCATATTGTGACTACCACCCAACATTGTTGTCCTATGCTATGCAAGTGCTCCAAAAGACGGCACCCGTTTAAAGGTCCATTTACCAGACAACAGAAAATTCAAAGTGATCCAGAAACCAGCATTTCTACCGGATCATTACCAAAATTGAATCATCTGTTCATGGTACCATTCCCAACATTCACTGAAATTTTGATGAACATTTGGCCAAAACTTTTTGAGTTCTCTTGCTGACAACCAGACGAACAATGGCAAAATACAACCTCCTGTCACTAATGTATTGACAGTTTGACATATAAAGCAGCCACCGTCCATTATATCTTTACTTTACTTCTGTAGTTGTGACATCTTGAATATCTTCAGTGAAAATCCTCTTGTCATGATAATAACTGCACTGTAGTTTGGTTTGTTTAAACTGGATTTTGACCTCCACCTGTTGAACTTGAACCTGACCACTGACAACATCAAGATTGTCGATCTGTCTTCATTTTTAAAGCAGAAAGGACCGAGGACTTCTTGTTTTATCCAGATGCATTAAATCTCCTACATGTTGTTCAGACTAGACGGCACCTCGTGTAAATGTATGACCCCATCAGACGCTTTGAATGAACCCTGTGATGTGTCTTCAGTCCCGTTCGTTCAGTCCCGTCGTGAGTTTGGCGGTTCGCTTCCTTCGCTGACCACCAACGCTCCGCAGCCCAGACCGACATCAGCAGCTCGGCTAATGTTGTGACTGTGGTTTATAAAAGTGTATTTTATTTTTCCTGCTTTTGATATGAAAGAACAGCACCTGTAATCCTTCTTCACCATGTTTCTAAGCTGCTCTGGCTTTGCCTTCTTTTCCTCTGAGCGCGGTCTCTCGGTTGTGTAACTGCTGTATGTTTGAAAACGCTTTTTCCAGCAGGCCTGTTTGCTCTGTGTGTTGTACAATAAAAGCCGTTTATCTCATGCATTTCTCCTCGTGTTTCCTATCTTGAGAGAAACGTAGGCAGCTGGACTTGTATGTTTCACGTCATCCAAATGGCTCCTTCAGTTCTTTATGCTTCGGTTTGATTAGTCTGCACTAGTCTGGATAAGACCCAGGTATTTAACCTCTGGGTCTCACTGTTTAAGAAAAGGCATGTTGGAAAAAGTAAAGTATATGATTAGATTGCAGCATTAGACCTGTTCTAATAGCTAAGAATGCAGATTATTGTATTGTGTCTACTATGCTACTATACTAAAATGTCATTAAAGGTCCGATGTGTAAGATTTAGCAGCATCTAGCAGTACAAACTTGGCAAAGTATGTTTTAATTGGTATATAAATTAATCAGAATGATAATTGTTGTGTTTTTATTAACTTAATTGAGCTGTTTTTCCCTTCTTCCTTCATGAAGCCACCATGTTGCATCGCCATGAAACTGCTGAAGGTCTTCAGAGGTTCAACTTCCAGTAAATAACCTTTTCTTTAAAAAACTGTAAATCATGCTACAATCTTCCAGTCGAGCTCCAGAATGTACAGACCTGGAAATGTGCATGTGCAATGCCTAAACTGTAAATAGCACCGTTCCCACGTTACATGTCACATGTTGTTCTAAAACCCTGGTTATTGGCTGGAACTGGATGGTCTCATCATGGTAAATTCCTATTGGGTCACACTGCTGTCCATCTAAAGGTGGTCAAACTTTCCTAGTTGGTCCTCATTGGCTTCCATTGGCTTGTGCATGGTACCAATCAATGCAAAACGGCTGTAAGACTGTAATTGTTGTGTTATTTGTGCAGAGAAACCAAGAACTAACGTGTAGTTTTGCTGTAAATGACCCACCAACCTTCCCCTTGTGGTACAGTGTTTAGAATCATTACTAGTAAAGTTTAGATACATAAAATGTCTACTTAAGGAAGCTACTGAAGTTACTTCTCTGCCTATATCTGTGCTTTATCTCTGATTGAATCATCATCCCAGCTCATTCATCCATCACCTCCCCTCCCTGTGACCCCTCCCAGCAGCTGAATCCTCCATCAGGACCAGTGAGGTCCCTCCTCTCTGCTGGACTCTGATTCTCTGCTGGTCTCATTCTCCTCCTCCTTCCCCTCACTCGTTATTTCAGGCTGATCTCTCCAGTCCTGCAGCCAGAGTCCCTGTGATCCGTCGGTGGACTCTTCCTCTTCCTCCTCCTCTTCCTCCTCCAGGCGTCCTCCCTCCTCCTCTGAGATCTCTCGGCCCCCGTGGCCCCGGCTCCGGCTGGGCTTGGGTTCCCCTCCACCATGCGGACTCTGCTGGACAGCAGCTGGATGAAGTTTGGACCTGCAGGTCGGGATGATCTGGACTGGTCTCCTGGACCCTCAGCGCTGCCCTCCACCGACAGACAGGCACCGGTGAGTTTACAGTTTACATGAATTTCTATATTTGTGAAATTTGAAGACCAAATTTTGGATGATTTTGATGAATTTTATACTTTAATTGCATTTTATTCATGAATCAATTGTTTGTTTTTTGTTTTCTTTGTATTTCATACACCTAGAGATAAACAAGAACATTATAAAATAGGAAAAGAGAAGTTAGACATATGTATCTATGAACTTTTACATTTACATCTCACACACATTTTATACATCAGCTTCTTTTTGTGCATGCATGTTAATGGTGTTTTTACAGAACTGTTAAAAAACGACTCACTTTCTTAATTCACCGATATGATAAGTGGAATTTAGGCCATTAAGAGTCAAATAAAACTAAAAAATCTAAATCTGAAAATCACCAGCGGACTTTTCTGTATCCAAACATGAAATCTGTGAAAGAAGATTTTTATCTTATTTTTCCTTCTTTATTCATGGCTCCTAATGCAAAAAAACACATCCTTTAATAAAATATATTCATTTCTTAGAATGTTAATGTTTACCAGGTTATTTTTATCTTCAATGCTAATATTTATAGCGTTTAAATTAGATGCAGATGTGCAGTATGTTCAGTAGAACAGATTAATTGATGGTTCGTGGCTTAGAGGATAAAACAGCTGTTAGAGACAGTGAGCGCCCTCTGTTGGACACTTCCAGTCTCTGCTACAGAAAAGATGATTTATCAGATTCATTTCACTTTCATTCAAACAATTATTTTGGTGTCAGTAATAAAAACATGGTTTTTATCTATAAATAGTTGTTTTCAGTGTTCTGTGTTAGGGACCGTCTGCAAGTTGCATGTTTCAGTATTTTAAAAAAAACCCTGAAAAAACAATGTATATGGACATAACATGCATTTAATACCTGAAAATACCTGATGGATCTTCTGAATTATTGTCTATTGTTACAAATTGAATGTGATAAATGTCAGAGATGGTTTAATGCACCTGTTCTTGGGTTGGAAGATTCCAGATGAAAAGGAAGAATAGTGTTGTAACATGTGCTGAACCTCATCTGTAGTAGATATTTCATTGTGAATGTGATGAATTGCAGCAATCGGAACAGGAAAAAGTCATTTAGTTTATTTTTGGTGAACATTTTTCATCAATTAATTCATCCTGAAACATGTAACTTGCAGACGGTCCCTAACATGGACCTCAGAGAATGAGTGTAATACATCTCCAGGTCATGTAAACCTGGTCAATTAAAAATAACAGAATAATATTCAAATAACAAATCATTTTGGGATTTTTGATTGCCAAATGATAAAGATATATGGCTTATGTTTAACTTTACAAAAGTTATTTTTGACACAATTGGTTTTCATGTGTAAAATAAAACCTTTTAGTTGAATGTATTTAATTTCATTATGGAAATTGGTTGTACACAACAAATTTATTTAAATCCAATTTGATGTTCGAATGTTAGAATAATAAATAAAATCTCCGCTTAGCTTTTAATTTTTGGATCTTTGATTGCCAATAGAAACATGATTGCCAATGATACATAGATTAAACATGAAATAAAAACGAAAATACTGTTTTTTTTTTTTTGTGTGTGTGTGTGTGTGTGTGTGTGTGTGTGTGTGTGTGTGTGTGTGTGTGTGTGTGTGTGTGTGTGTGTGTGTGTGTGTGTGTGTGTGACTTCCAGGCCCACCAGAGTTCAGGCGAGGCCATCGTCAGCTCACCATCCGTCACCTACATCACCATAGCGACCGTCTCCTTCCTCCTCCTCTTCCTCAGCGCTCTCGTCTTCCTGATCTGGCGCCGGAGGCGGGGCTTCAGCTTCGGCGGGAAGCTGGGTCTGGCCAACGTGATCGCCCTGGAGGACCTGCAGGACCCGGAGAGGAACTGCGAGCTGCTGTCCTCCATCCGCCGCAGCAGGGAGCAGCACCAGCTGCCCGGATCCAGCTCCGAGCAGGACGTGACGGACGGCGTCTTCCTCATGGTCTACCTGCCGTCGCCCTACGAACAGACCCTCACCAGGATCGCCAGGGCCGCCAGCACCAGCAGCTCCAGGGACGTGGAGCTGCTGCCGACGACTCCGGGACCGGAGGTTGGTGGAGAGGGAGAGGACGGGATGAGGCTGAAAGACGAAGCTACAGAAGAAGAAGCAGAAGAACGGGAACAAGAAGGAGAAATGAAAGACTGAGTCCAAGAGGAAGAGAAGAGACGTCCTTCAGCTGCCAGGAGATGGAGTAGGACACTAAAATCCACCGGGAAAATTCTGGTGGAAACATTCTAGAGCACCAAAACAATCAAATCCAAAGTGTCACTCAAGGATTATTAAGCCATTGATTTGCCTGAAATGCACATTATTTAACGAGCTAGCGCTAGTTCCCATCTATTAGCAATAATGGCGTTGAGTTTCAAGTCAATAGCCTACGAACCAGTAGCTACTACTCCAACGTCACAGTAGCAGCTTCTATGTAGGAAGTTAGTCAGTAGAAGGAGCAAGTCTGACCTACTACAGCAGCCATCTTGTCCTGTTTTGGATATCAACCGGTTGAAAACCAACTAAAGTATTGAGACGTTCTAGATCAGGGGGAGGCAACTGGTCCTGCAGAGCTACAGTGGGTGCAGGTGACACACCTGATTCTACTAATGAACCATGAGGGCCCTTCCTACGGAGCTTCATTAGTAGAATCAGGTGTGTAACTGCTTGGTTTGAACAAAAACCTGCAGCCACAGTAGCTCTTCAGGACCAGGTTTGTATGTAGATAGTGGATTCATCATTTTCGCCAACTACAAAGGCAGATAATTGCCAGAAAAAAAGCTTAGTACTTTTTTTCCAGGACTAATACACCGTCATTGTTTACCTAATGAGGAAGCAAGAATTCAGTAGAGCATTACTAAGGTATAAGTAAAGGTTAACCAATTAGGAGTAAATACATGCTATGAATAATGATTGGACCAACAGAATTTGTATCTATTGAACAGAAATTCGTAAGATGGTATAAATTAGCTCTATGATTTGTTCTATGGAATTGGCGGCCATTGTCAAGATGGCGGCGTCAACATAACACGGGCTGCATCAATTGACTTCATGATCAACCCACCTCTGCAGCTGCAGCAACGCCTCTTTGCAGATGTGTGTAAATACTTGGACGCTGGATTTTTAAAGGCTGTCGGGCAGATTTTTGTCGGACTGGGATCAGAAACGTTCGCCGTAATCGTGTTCAAAGCATCAAAGCAGCTGAAAATTCATGATTGGGACAGATTTTTTGGGGGATTTTCAGGCGTCTTGTTCAAGAACAACTTCTGGTCCGTTGCAGGAATCAAACCTGGCTGTTAATAGTGGGTGTGGAATCAACTCAATGTTCTTAACTTTAACTTTTTTTTTACAGTTTAAATCACTGGAAGTATTTCCGTTGGCATCTGGGATTGTAAATAATGACATCTCTATTTTTTACTCTGTATAATGTGTATTTTATCAGTAGCAGCCTTTTAGAGTTGTACTTTCCCCCATTATAACCATACATCAAAGTGAGCAGTTTTACCATCTATCATAAAAGCTGGAAAATCTTTTGTAATAATAACATTTAAATCTATATTTGCTCTGTGATATTTGCAGTACATTCATTTCATTTCATTCAATCTGTCATTGTTTGACCTTATTGTATTTTGAAATTGAATTAAAAGTGTGATTGAGTCACTACAAGTAGTACTTGACAATGAAAACCATGGGCCGTGGTTGTAATTATTTTAATGCTGTTATCTTAAACTCAGAATTGATTAAACACCTATGCAACGTAGCAAAGGTCAAGCACTTCCTTTCTCTAAAAGATCCAGAAAAGTTTGTCCATGCATTGGATCCAGGCTGGATTACTGCAATTCTTTACTTGCTGCTCCAAAAAGTCTCTCCAAGACTCTCCAGATGATCCAAAATACTGCTGCATGTATATTAACAGGCACTAGAAGAGGCCTGGGTCTATATTAGAGGATTTATGGTATGTAGTCAAAGGGAAAAAAGGCAGAGACCAGCCTGAATTATCCAGAATCTTTCAAGAAGGAAGAAACAGTGTCATCTGCATAGAGGAGTTCCCTACTGAACAATATAGATTGTTTCCATGGATGGACAAAAAGAATCAGGGCTAAATTCAAGTTATAGATTCAAAAAGTCATTCTTCATACTACTTGTAGTCCACTTTGCTCAAACAGAAATAAGAGGCAAGTCTCTAATTTTGGCCTGGTTCCAATAAAGGCCTGGGCCTTAATGGCTTGAGCCAATTTTAGAGAATTTACAGCATGTAGTCAGAGGAAAAAGGCAGAGACCAGCCTGAATTACCTGGAAGGAGGAGCCAGCAGAGTAAGAAACAGTGTCGTCAGCATAGAAACGAATAGAGGAGTTCACTACTGAACAATATAGATTGTTTCCATGGATGGACAAAAAGAATTGGTGCTAAGTTCAAGTTATAGATTCAAAAAGACACTAAATCTAGTCATTCTTCATAATATTTAGTCCTCTTTGCTCAAACAGAAAGAGGTAAGTCTCTAATTTTGGCCTGGTTCCAATAAAGGCCTGGGCCTTAATGGCTTGAGCCAATATTAGAGAATTTACAGTATCTAGTCAGAGGAAAAAGGCAGAGACCAGCCTGAATTACCTGGAAGGAGGAGCCAGCAGAGTAAGAAACAGTGTCGTCAGCATAGAAACGAATAGAGGACTTCGCTACTACAACAATAAATGCTGCTTCCATAGATAAACGGAAAGAAGAATCATTGTGGCTCCTTTAGAGCTGTATTAGATTTAACACAGAGAGGTTTTTACTAAACCAAACCAAAAGCTATTGTTCATTTCCTGATAATCGGCTTTAATCGTACTTGATGAAAGGAACTCAGCCCTTTTCTTTGCTGCTATAATAGCAACACAGAACGCAGACAGACAATATGGCAACAAGACAATAGTTCCACAGGAAAAAAGAGACAATCGTGCAAACAAAATGTGCTGCAGTGGGTTTTATTATGTACAGATCTGTTATTATGAGCAACAACAGCTGGTGATTGAAACTAAGGCGTGTTAGGCTGATATTATGCAGTGGATTCTTCTACTGGGACACTCGAGGCTGCCGAGGCTTTGGAAACAGTGGAAACAGCCACTTGTTGACGGTGTGGTTT